>JAJOZX010000452.1:1427500-1464773 GCA_023014485.1 Bathynomus jamesi | reverse complement strand
GGTATTATAATGAGATACAGAGCTTCATAATGTGCCTTTCTGTAATGATCTTAAGATGCATAGCTACCTTCTGGTGGCACACAATCCTCTTCTAGCCTAGCTGGAACTCTTCTAAATCGAAGCTGTGAGGGTACATCTACCTGACAGGAACCTACTGACTGTACTTTCTTTCAGAAAAGACTAGCCCCTTCATCATTGCGCATATTCAAAGAGTTTTATCAGTCATACCACCAATAACTTATTTATATATATATATATAATATATATATATATACACACACATATATATATATATATATATATGCACTAAAATCACAAAATAACACGTGACCTTATTAATAAGCAAACAACCACAAGGAAAAGGAAACACAAAGTCCGAGCGCTTTCGTGATATATTCACATTATCAAGAAATATATCACGAAAGCGCTCGGACTTTGTGTTTCCTTTTCCTTGTGGTTGTTTGCTTATATATATATATATATATATATATATATAGAGGGAGAGAGAGAGAGAGAGAGAGAGAGAGAGAGGTTGCAAGGACTGATGATGCGAAATTTGAATCACAAAATAAGATAGCAGTAAACAGAGTAAAGAGAATAACGGGGCAAATATTGATAGCCTTTAAACGATGGGATAGGAATATAATGATTCCTTTACTGAAAACCCTGATCATACCCAAATTGGAATACTGCTCGGTTCTAACATCCCCATATAAAAAAGAGGATATTAGGCAGCTGTAAGGGATTCAGAGAAGCTTCACAGCCAAGATCGAGGGGGGTGCAAAGAAATAAATTACTGGGAAAGATTATGAAAGCTATTCCTATTTTCACTGGAAAGGAGAAGAGAGAGAAACACCATTATTTACACTCAGAAAATAATGAAGAAACTTATCCCTGATCTTACTCTGAACCCTGTAACTTCCTAAACAACGGTGGAAAGTAGAAAAGGAGACTGTGTCGTGTTCCCAAATTAAAGGCGAGACAGGGAACATCCTTAACCCTAAAAAAAAAAATAGTTTTGTGGTGAGACGACCAAAACTGTCTAAACAAAAGCCCAAAGACCTAAGGAACATGAAGGGAGTTGCTGTGGACATCTTCAAAAGATGATTAGACGCCTGGCTCAGAACAATCCCCGATGAACGGGACGTACATGGGTATGTGAGGTGGAGAGTACAAGAAAGCACTCGCCCCTCGACCAAGACAGGCCTAGATGGGACACCAGCCTGTCCTTCGTGTGAAGAGAGAACGACGCACGGAACCGCAACGTTGCGTATACACACACGTTTTATTCGTGCAGTTATCCGTGATTCACTGTCGTCAATTAAATTAACATAACCTACTAATTGTTACCACTGTACACTTAACCGTGATCGTGACATGGTGCTAGCCGTGATTTGAGGGTGTTTACATTTGTGGGTCTCCTCCCGCCATCCCACACAAAGCGTCTCAGTCAATGTCTCTCAGCGCAGCCAAAGACAATATTACGGACGATACAAAGATCAGCAGAAAAATCAACGAGTGGTACAAAACTTCAAAATAAATCCAATTACCTTCCAAACAACACAGGACAATAAGAAAGTCAGAATGTGTAGTGTCCCCAAACTAAAGGCCTGACAAGAGACCTCCTCATCACTGAATGAAATTAGCGTGGTTGTCAGTGGGCCAAGACATTTTAACCAGCTTCACCTTCATGTGAAGAGAGACCGACGCAGAGGGGGGGGGCACTACCATCGAGTATAGCAATATTAGAACCGAGGAGGAGACCCACAAATGTAAACACCCTCAAATCACGGCTAGCACCATGTCACGATCACGGTTAAGTGTACAGTGGTAACAGTTAGTCGGTTATGTTAATTCAATTGACGACAGTGAATCACGGATAACTGCACGAATAAAATGTGTGTGTGTGTACACCCATCGTTGCGGTTCCGTGCGTCGTTCTCTCTTCACACGAAGGTCAGGCTGGTGTCCCCTCTAGGCCTGTCTTGGTCGAGGCGCGAGTGCTTTCTTGTACTCTCCACCTCACATAACCATGTACGTCCCGTTCATCGGGATTGTTCTGAGCCAGGCGTCTAATCATCTTTTGAAGATGTCCACAGCAACTCCCTTCATGTTCCTTAGGTCTTTGGGCTTTTGTTTAGACAGTTTTGGTCGTCTCACCACAAACTTTTTTTTTTTCAGGGTTAAGGATGGTCCCTGTCTCGCCTTTAATTTGGGAACACGACACAGTCTTCCTTTTCTACTTTCCACCGTTGTTTAGGAAGTTACAGGATTCAGAGTAAGATTAGGGATAAGTTTCTTCATTACTTTCCGAGTGTAAATAATGGTGTTTCTCTCTCTTCTCCTTTCCAGTGAAAATAGGAATAGCTTTCATAATCTTTCCCAGTAATTTAGTTCTTTGCACCCCCCTCGATCTTGGCTGTGAAGCTTCTCTGAATCCCTTACAGCTGCCTAATGTCCTCTTTTTTATATGGGGATGTTAGAACCGAGCAGTATTCCAATTTGGGTATGATCAGGGTTTTCAGTATAGGAATCATTATATTCCTATCCCATCGTTTAAAGGCTATCAATATCTGCCCCGTTATTCTCTTTACTCTGTTTACTGCTATCTTATTTTGTGATTTAAATTTCGCATCATCAGTCCTTGCAACCTCTCTCTCTCTCTCTCTCTCTCTCTCTCTCTCTCTCTCTCTCTCTCTCTCTCTCTTTCTCTCTCTCTCTCTCTCTCTCTCTCTCTCTCTCTATATATATATATATATATATATATATATATATATATATATATATATATATATATGTGTATCATATATATATATATATATATATATATATATATATATATATATATATATATATATATATATATATATATATATATATAAATAAGCTATTGGTGGTATGACTAATAAAACTCTTTGAAATATGCGCAATGATGAAGGGGCTAGTCTTTTCTGAAAGAAAATACAGTCACTAGGTTCCTGTCAGGTAGATGTACCCTCACAGCCTCGATTTAGAAGAGTTCCAGCTAGGCTAGAAGAGGATTGTGTTCCACCAGAAGGTAGCTATGTATCTGAAGATCATTACAGAAAGACACATTATGAAGCTCTGTATCTCATTATAATACCCATAACTGGGAGTTTTAACGAAGTATAGTGCAAAATGTATGTCCGGTGTAAAGATTTGCTTCTCGAGGATGCAAAGGATAGACGTCCACAGCATAATTAGTGAGTGTAACATCATTCTAGGGCTCAGACTTCCTTCCTGCAAGACTACATACTCATCTAACAACCTCTGTATGAACTTTGTGTTCACGAATCCCTTGAGCAGTTAATCCTACGTAATGTAGTTACACACGTGCAATCACTGACACCTGACCAGTAATTTCTTATCTCCTCTGTGATTACGTAAACAAAGTTAATTATAGTGATGCCTGCCTCCATTACGTGTTGTGGTGAACGCTCGTTTAGTAATATCGTGCGTATTAAATCTTATCTGAGTTCAAACACGACTCAGAGAAAGCTTAACCAATTGATGCTGTTGCATGTACATAAAGAAAGGTACGATCAAATGGGCATAGTTGATGTTGAGTATGGAAATGTCCAGAGTCCTGAACATAGGTAATCCTTGTTTGGTAAATTTAACACATTGTGCTTTGTCAAGACCATAGTTCTGGTACGATCTAAGGTCACAATGACTGAAAGGGCAGTGAAGCATGCTGATATTGACATGAAATCAGCGTAAGACCTAATACTTTTTGTCTAAATATATGCAATTTTCAAACTCCTCTAAAGTGTATAATTATAGTCAGCCGTGAGATTGAATAAGTCTTCAAACTACTTTTGGATATATATCAGTGGCGATTTCTTAATGAATGCAACGCATGCAATGCATCCGTTAAATATGTTCTCTTTTCAGATCTAAGTAAGGATTATAATTGACAAAAATAATTTTCAGAAACTAAAAATAGGCTAAGGCTTCAATCACGCATGTACTGGCTATTGGGCGGTGTAAACAAAATTATGTCTTATTTCATTAGACAATTAAGAACATTTTTCTGTACACAGATCGAAATACTTGTAGCTAAAGCATTCACTAATTCAGTCTGGGTACAGAAAAATGTTCTTAATTGTCTAGTGAAATAAGACATGATTTTGTTTACACCGCCTTGCCTTGGGCAATTTTTTAAGGAGACTTCTCACTATCCATAAGATATTTTTTTTGAGCCTCATAGCTAAATTCAAAAGGCAATATGTTTTAAAATATGCTAAGAAAATTTACTTAATATTTTTACTAAAAATAATTAAAAAGCTTTTTGTTCTGATTTTTTTTAATTAATGAAAATAATACGGCATGCATGCAGTTTTATAGGTGCATTCACCAAAAAGTAACATCTGGCAATTCTGACAAGGCTTCTTTCCAGTACCACAGCCGCAAGCACCCACTTGTGTTCGGTGTTCCCTTTTGTGCTTTAGTTATTTTGGATAATCAGTTAAATAAATTATAGCATTGTAGTGCCCATAATGACTGACGATGTGTTTAATCAATTGAAGACTAGAAGATTTTACTCACTCTCTTTTGATGAGAAAAAGCGCATATTGAATAATGGCAGACCGATTCCACATTTGAATTTAAGCAAAGAAAATAAAGGCTTCACTAGGAAATTTAATCCTAAGCTGTATGATGATGTTCCCTGGTTATGTGGAAATATTTCAAATAACAAATTGTACTGTTGGTCGTGTTTCCTATTTTCAAGAGATAACTCTGTGTGGAATTCTGTTAGTCGTGGATACGACGATTTAAACAATTTACATACTGCAATTTCTCGCCATGAAAAATCTCTTGCTCACATAAATGCATTTGTTGATCTTAAAACATTTGGAAAGTCAGAAAGAATTGATTTAATACTCGACAAGCAGAAATCAGTTGCCATTTCCAGACATAACGAAGAAGTTAATAAGAATCGAGAAATTTTGAAACGTTTGATTAGGATAACATGTTTTTTAGGTATGCAAGAATTAGCATTTCGCGGTCACAATGAAGAAGAAAACGCTGACAATAGGGGTAACTATATTGAATTGGTATTTTGTATGGGAGAATTCGATGAAAAGCTTCAAAACCATTTAAAAACTGCGACTGTTTTTAAGGGAACATCATCTGCTATTCAGAATGACATAATTCAATCTACTGTATTAGTGCAGTTATGTTAGAACAAATAAAACGTGAGCTTATCGACTGCATGTATGTGGCGATTTTATTAGATGAAACATCTGATGTCAGCTGTTTTTCTCAACTCTCTACTGTTGTTCGTTATGTTAATAAACATGGAGAGATTTGTGAACGATTTATAAAATTCAATGACGTCAGCAATGATAGAAGTGCAGGAGCGATTTCTGATTTATCTATAAGGCAACTAGGTGAACTGGGCTGTTTGAAAAAATTAGTTGCTCAAACCTACGACGGTGCTGCTGTTATGGGGAGCGATCTTAATGGAGTACAAACAAAGATTAGAGAAACTGTACCAGAGGCTATTTTTCTTCACTGCTACGCCCATAAACTTAACCTTGTTTTATCCCAAGCTGTCGCTGAAATTTCCGAATGTAATAATTTTTTTTCAGTATTAGGAAGTTTGTCATCATTTTTCAGCAGTTCAACTAAGCGAACTTCAATGCTTGACAAAGTTGTTGGAAAGCGTTTCCCTAAACTGGCTCCAACGCGGTGGAACTATTCATCTCGTCTAGTTGAAAGAGTTAAGGAAAATAAAGAAGATATAATAGATCTTTTAAAAAGCATTCTTGAAAACCCAAAGAAATTTGATGAAAAAACAAAAAATAGTGCACGCGGATTGCTTGCTGGTATCGATACTTTCGATTTTAATTTTTTATTAGAAGTATTTTCTTAAATTTTTCCTTTTACTGAATATCTATTTAATGTGCTGCAAACAAAATCTATGGATATTGTGTATAGCTCAATCACCGTTGAAAGCACTATGAAAAAAATCAAACAAATAAGGGATACAAAATTTGCAGATATGTGGGACTTGATAACAGAAAGATGTGGTGAACCTGTATGTAAAAGGAAACAGAGTCTTTCTCCACAAGAGAAGTATAGTCAACTATTTCATGAAATATTCGATAATATACTTCTACAAATGAAAGAGCGTTTCAGTTCAATGGAAAAATTGGAATTCATTGAGCTTTTAGATTGCAAAAAATTTGAGTTCTATGATGTTACTTTCCCAGAGAGAGCTTTTGAATCTTTGAAAAGAAGCTACAATTCATTTTTTGAGTTTCCTCGTCTCCGTTCTGAATTGTGTGTTTTATATTCGCACAAATCTTTTGCCAAAAAGAATGTTGCCGATCTCCTAAAATATCTACTGGAAAGCGAAATGCACAAAGGTCTTAAGGAAATATATAAATTGGCGAATTTGATTCTAACTATACCAATATCGACAGCAAGTGTTGAGCGATCATTTTCTGCGCTTAAAAGAATTAAAAGTTATTTACGGAGTTCCCAAAGTGAAGAAAGGCTATCTAATCTTGCCTTAATTTCAATTGAAAAAAATTTCCTCAAGAAGCTTATGGAGAATCGAGAGTACTTTTACAATTTGGTCATCGAAGAATTTTGCAGGAAAACTAGGAGAGCAGAATTTCAATTCAAATAATGCTTCACAATTATTTAAGGTAAATTTTAAATTTGTATCTTTTTCTTTAGATCAATTCGGTAACTACTATATATAAATATGTCTAATTTTTTGTTCGCATATTTAAGCCTAACATTAAATGAACTTTCCTTCAAAGAGGTCCCCAAAAGTTTGTAAAACACCTTTAACTTGCTAAGTTCTATGTAAACAATATGCAAAGTTTGGGCAAGAGGGTTAGGCGGATGTTTTTCTTCCATTCCATAACATTGCATGCCTGAACAAAAATGTCACGAGCCGCCACTGATATATATATATATATATATATATATATATATATATATATATGATACACACATGAAAGCAATATATATATATATATATATATATATATATATATATATATATATATATATATATATATATATATATATATATATATATATATATATATATATATAAATATATCTATATATATATATATATATATATATATATATATATATATATATATATACATGACCATAAGGAACTTTCGTTTCTGTACAAGTGAAGCTAAAGACACACTCTTTCGTACTTTCTGCAGTAATATATACAGTCAGCAACTCTGGGTGAATTATAAAAAAGGTTCTGGCAGAACCCTAAATTTGATCTACAACAGGTCTTTTAGACTCTTACATAAATTACCCCTGAGATGCTCAGCTTCGCAAATGTTTGCTACCCGCAATGTTCCGAACTTCCCGGAGGTAACAAGACGTGCTCAACACAGTCTAATGCAAAGAATTAAAAAGTCAACCAACCCGATCATCCAAGCTATCCATGAGTCCTGCCATTTATCCTCTAAGCTATGGACTTCTTGGTACGAAAACGTCTGTCTGTGGCTCCACTTAACTTCGACAGTGCAGTATTATTTCTAATCAAATGTATATATTTCTATTCTTAGTGTGTGAACTGTCATTGTATTAATAATATTTGTCATATGGACTATAGTCTGCCAATAAACCTTTTCATTTTCATATATATTAATATAATCTTGTTTCATGTTTCATGATTATGCTAAGAAACTAGTCTGTGGCGGGTTATGTTGCTCAACATAATACTTAAATAATATTGAAAAATAGCTTGTGATACCCATTACAATAAGGAAAGCAATGAGAGAGAACTTTATAAATTGTTTCGTAATATATACGATGCATGCAGGAAGGAGGGGCCAATCGCGAATCTTCGGGACTACTGAAATTACACCTTTTGAAAAGACTGTGTAGTGTGTAAGATGCATGCGTGTGTAGTAAGGAATATAGTGAAAAGCGCGTGTTTGAGAGTATGCTGGACTGCTCACAGGGTAGACGAGACATGTAAAAAGGCCAGGTGAGAATGACAGTGATGTGAGAAACAGGGTTCAGACACTTCCTGCCTTCTGTTGGAATGCCACATACAAACTCCTTATATATATATATATATATATACTGGGTGATCCAGATAAATGGGACCCATAAAAAAAGCCAAATATTCTTAATATTTAATTCCTTTCATAAAAACTATATATCATTCGAAAGAGTAGAGTTACAAGTTTATTATGAAATATTTATTTTTTTAAAATGACTCCTTTTAAATGTGCTCCAATAGTTGCCAAGCATTCCAGTGTTCTCGCTTGTAAGTTCTGCATCACTTTTGCAAGAGTGTGCGGTGGTATGGCCTGTATCTCATTTGTGATGGCGGCCTTCAATTCTTGCAAGGTCGTTGGGTTATTTCTGTAGACCCTACTCTTTAAATATCCCCAGAGATAATAATCTAAGGAAGAAAAATCCGGAGACCTTGCGGGCCATTCAACGTCTCCAAATCTTGAGATTAACTCGCCTGGAAACGTTTGACGCAAAACTGCCATGCAGTTCCTCGTGGTATGGCAGGTAGCTCCGTCTTGTTGGAACCAGTGGTTTTCTAGACAAAGATCTCTTAATTTAGGAATAAGGAAATCGGTCAACATTTTTTCCTAGCGATCACCATTTACAGTGACCGTGTTTCCGGTGGAATCCTCGAAAAAGTACGGCCCTATGATCTGAGATGCAGTAAGACCACACCAAACAGTTACACGCTGACTATGCAACGGGACTTCGGTAATATTCAATAGATTTTCTGTTGCCCAGAAACGACAATTTTGTTTGTTTACAGTTCCATTCAAGTGAAAATGGGCTTCGTCTGACATAATCAAAGTTGCTAGAAAATTGGTGGTGTCATTTACCTTCTGTTGGATCCATTGACAGAATTGTCGTCTTCGTGCGAAATCTCCATCGTTTAGTTGTTGCATTGTTTGAATTTTATATGGAAAGAGCATTAAATTTTGCTTGAATATACGGTGCGTTGTTCCATATCCAACTCCTAACAGCTGAGAAGCACGTCTGATGCTTATGTTAGGATTATCCTGTACAATTTCATGAGTTCTGTTAATGATCTCGTCTATCCTTGCTGTGCGCACTCTTCCAGTTGGTTTTCTTTTTCCAATGCTGCCAGTTAGGGAAAAATTTCTGACACACCGACGGATTACTTTCTTAGAAGGTGATTTTGACATCTGAAAATTTGTCTTGAAAGATCTTTGAGCTGAAACTACACTTCTTCCATGCTCAATGCTCATAATATTGCTCAGTTATGAAACGCAGCTGTTCCACAGTCCATGCAGTCATCTTGAAGGGTTAGTTTTAACTAACACTTTTATTTTGTTTTGTATCTTATCTTGTCTTGTATTGTCAAAACCTATACAATCCTGTACAAACTTGTAACTATCCTCTTTCGAATGATGCGAATGATTTTATAAAAGGACTTATACTTTAAGAGTTACAGGGGTTTCTTTTGGGTCCCATTTCTCTGGATCACCCTTTATATATATATATATATATATATATATATATATATACATATATGAGATCGATCTACAGTTCCCTCGAAAGATCTGTTAAATAATTTTAAATTAAATGTTAAGGCTCACTTACGTCATTGCAGAATCTAAGATCGCATGATGATACTTTTACGTTTTCAATACAGTTGGAAAAGCGTATGTTGCATACTATACGTACATATATTAGGATTGAAAGTATTTTTGTCGCCATTTGTACAAAAAATGATGTTTTTTATACGAGATCTGATATCATAAAGCATTAAATTATAACATTTTAAACGTTGTGTAACGGTACGCTTCTGTTTGTAAAACCATGTTTAGTACAACTGGTGACAAAAACAATAA
Organism: Bathynomus jamesi; assembly: GCA_023014485.1. Classification (NCBI taxonomy): domain Eukaryota; kingdom Metazoa; phylum Arthropoda; class Malacostraca; order Isopoda; family Cirolanidae; genus Bathynomus; species Bathynomus jamesi. Next base: position 1,454,901 of record JAJOZX010000452.1, on the reverse strand, counting down.
GCATGTACATTCTGTGTGATTGATGTAACTACTGAGACTTGTCTGGCGTGAAAGAAAAGTGAAAACAAATACGTTTATTATGAGAATTATGAGGAATTGTGAACAGTCGATAAATAAGAGAAATGATAATTAAAGTAATGTGAATAGGCAATAACAATGACAGCAACAAGAAAGGTTCTTGATGAAAAATCTCTCAACTTTCAATACCTATTTCCCACTGAATCTAATTAAAAATGCCAATTCCCCACAAATTCGATTTACCCAAACCTACTTATTTGGATGTTATATATATATATATATATTATATATATATATATATATATATATATATATATATATATATATATATATATCTAAAACAATGATAATAATAATAATAATAACAAGATTAGTAGCAACTAATAGTCATTAAAAGAAAGTTAAACTTAGCTACTAGTCTGAAAACAAATACTGAGAAAATGTAGGAGGGGACAATCGCGAATCTCCGAGACTACTGAAATTACACCTTTTTTGGAAAGACTGTGTAGTGTGTAAGATGCATGCGTGTGTAGTAAGGAATATAGTGAGAAGCGCGTGTTTGAGAGTATGCTGGACTGCTCACAGGGTAGACGTGACATGTAAAAAGGCCAGATGAAGAGGACAGTGATGGGAGAAACAGGGTTCAGACACTTCCTGCCTTCTGTTGGAATGCCACATACAAACTCCTTATATATATATATATAAGGAGTTTGTATGTGGCATTCCAACAGAAGGCAGGAAGTGTCTGAACCCTGTTTCTCCCATCACTGTCCTCTTCATCTGGCCGTTTTACATGTCACGTCTACCCTGTGAGCAGTCCAGCATACTGTCAAACACGCACTTCTCACTATATTCCTTACTACACACGCATGCACGCTATATATATATACAGTGGTGTAGTGCTATGGGAACGGCGTTCCCTTACTTTTTTTGGTAGACGGAACGGCGTTCCCTCTCTATTTCAAATAAATCCGAACTCACAAATCTCTAACGTCATGAAATTTTAATTCCCACCCCTAGAAGAAATATAAGAAAGAATCATTAACTGTTTCATTTCTTTTAGCTTCGACTGAGGCAATGCTAGCCTATAAAGATCTGATGAAACAGTCACCACGGCGTACCAGTTGTTAACTTTTTTAGTTATTCGTTCCAGTTGTTAGATATTTTTATTGATCGTACTGTATGTCATATATCTAATGACACTGGAAATACTGCATCTTCAACCTTGGAATATATCCTAATATCCAGTGCATATGACCTCAAAATATCCATGAAATTGGTCAGATTTCAAAAGATTTCCCGGGGGGGCTTACAGTGCCCCCGGACCCCCAGCTGTATGGGCTCGCCGCGCTCGCCATTGTCCCCCCCGCATCTGAGTAACACTTTCAAAATGCGTTCCCTCACTTCTTTATTTAGCACTACACCACTGTATAATATATATATAATACATATATATATATATACAGGGTGGCCCAAAAAAAATGGCACCAATTTTGAGAAGTGATATCTCAATAACCATTGCAGCTAGGGACTTGAAGAAACAACCATATGAAAGATAATTGTTTTCTCTTTAAATACTTATTCTATGGCTTGATGGTTATAAGCCCACATAATGCCCAAAATTGGCTTCCAAAAAAAATATACAAAAAAAAGTTCCGCATTTATATTTATTCCTTGATCCTAATTTTAAATGAAATTTTTCTATTCCAGACACCTCAAGATGGGATTGAGAGAATCTGATAAGAACATTATACAAGCACTACGTGAAGAAAAAGGATATTCATTAAACAGAATCCTTTACGAATTTCCAAATAGAAATTGGAAAAAAGAACTGTGCACATTTTTTACAAAAACTTAAAGAAACCGGCAGCAGTCAACGGCGTCCGGGAAGTGGTCGACCAAAAAGTATTAGAACGCCAGAAAACATTGAAAAAGTAAATGAAATGGTTTTAAGTCAAGAGGAACAACCGGGAACAAATAAAAGTGAACGTGAAGATGCGAAAGAAACCGGGATTTCACGTACAGCGAATAATTTCGAATTATTCGCTGTACTCGTGAAATATGTATGGCGGGTTATTATGAGTCAGAAGTTATAATGAGATCGATGTACAGTTCCCTCGAATGATCTGTTAAATAATTTTAAATTAAATGTTAGGGCTCACTTACGTCTTCGCAGAATCTAAAATCGCGTGATGATACAACTTTCAGTTTTACGTTTTTAATACAGGTGAAAAAAAGCGTATGTTGCATACCATACGTACATATATTAGGATTGAAAGTATTTTTGTGGCCATTTGTACAGAAAATGATGTTTTTTATACGAGATCTGATATCATAAAGCATTAAATTATAACATTTTAAACGTTGTGTAACGGTACGCTTCAATTTGTAAAGACATGTTTGGTACAGCTAGTGACAAAAACAATAAGCATAAACAAATACGTTTATTATGAGAGTTATGAGGAAATGTAAACAGTCGATAAATTAGAGAAATGATAATTAAAGTAATGTGAATGGGCGCTATGACTGCAACTAGAAAGGTTCTTCATGAAAATCTCTCAAGTTTCAGTACCTATTTCCCACTGAATCTATTTAAAAATGACAATCCACACAAACTCGACATCCCGTTTTCTTTAATTGCATCTACTAAGAAAGTTTTTTACCCGAACCTACTTATTTGGGTGTTATATATATATATATATATATATGATAATAATAATAATAATAATAGCAAGATTAGTATCAACTAATAGTCGTTAGAAGAAAGTTAAACTTAACTACTACTCTGAAGACAGTTACTGTGAGAGAAATATAGCAAGATTGGGGTAGAGTTGCCAGATGCTTTTATTACGAAGGGAATTGAAATCAATATATTTAATTTAAATACTCTTAACACGTGTACATATATATGTAATAATAACAATAAATCAATATTAGTAATAATATTTAAGTGGATGTTTAGAGGAGGAAAACAACTTTGATGATTTAGTTTAAAGCATCGTTACGCAACTTGTTCTTTTAACACATGTAATTTTATAACGAAATTTGATGAACAGTAAAATTATTAATTTATATACCAGAAGATGGCATGTGAAAGTGAATGTGATGGTATATAGCGATGTAAATAACAGAAAACTACATATTTAAAAGTAAATAAACATATATGCGTGTACTATAAGTATATATTGTATTTGAAGGTCATCTCGTTTGAAAATAAGCCAGTTTCCCTTAAAAAAGAGAGAAATTAATTTATTTAAATTAAAATAATAAATATTCATTTTATTTTTCATAATACAGATATTAAACAAAGAACTTGTTTTCGATTTAAAATATGTTCAGTCTGATTTTGATTTATGTATTGTTCGCAATTTGTTAACGGACGAAAGTTGGATGTGTTGATATATACTCTCGTTAGGCTTATTAAAACCTTTCAGATATTCATTTTAAGTTTTCATTTCTACTGTCTGGCGAACTTGCCTGAACAGGAAGTACTCGAATGTATGTATGTTTTTGCATGCTTTTGCATGTTTGTTCTTGTTTGTCTCATGAAAGGACTTTTTTTCAAGGAGGAAGGCGAGGCTCAATCCTTTCTCAAATTTTTTTATGAAGGAAGGTGAAGACGAATCCTTTTTTTTTTTTTTTTTTTTTTGAAGGACCAAGAAAGACACCTCATAAAGGAGGGACCGTCATGAAGGACGGTGGAGGACCTCCATGAAGGACGGTGGAGGACCGCCATGAAGGACGGTGAGGGGGGGGAATTTTCAAATCGATCTATTTCTGTCTCACATTTTTCGGCTATACTACTTGACTCTATATGTTACACCAACTAGTCCCATGTTTAACTATTACTTATAGATTCATTCGCAATTTCTCTTTACCAAAACCACTTATTCATGCCATGAAAGGTTATTTGGAATTTATTGATCATTTTATTTTTTTTAAATAAAACAAAAATTGTTCATTAGTGTTAACTTTTATCAATAACAGCATATGTAGTCGTCATAGAAATGCGTTTAACTCTGCGTACCCGACATCGAATAGGTCGGGGGTATGAACACTGAATGACTAACCTTATTCATGTACAAGGTCATATTAATGAGATATGTCGCAGTTAAGTAAATAGCTTCATTACTTAATAAATTGAACTCAGTAAACCATTTCCGTCTATGAGTTCTGATTTGATATCAGATACAATTAACTAACACTTCGAGATCATTTTCGAAACAAAATCATATACAGGATGTCTCAGATGTCTCTGCATTCATAGGCCATCATGGTTATTTATTAATAATTTATTAATTTATTTAATTTATTAATTTAATTCAGAGGAGCCTACGTACAAGAATTGATGTGTGTATGCAAGTTAATGAGAAGAAATTTGAGCAATTGCTAAAATAAAAGTAAAAAGTGAATTCTGCCAATGAGTCACCCTGAGACACCCTACACCACCTCGGTGGTGTAGTGGTTAGCCCCGGGTTCGAGACCCGCTGACGGCAGCCGGCGCGCAGCAAAACCCAGCTGTTCATCCTTCCACAATAAAGAAAGTGGTTGGTAGATAAATGGGTACCTGGGTGGCCTAGTGGTTAAGACGCTGGGCTGCTGGTGGGGCGTGAATCGGATTCCACGTTAAACTGTAGGTCTAAAGTGGAGTGAAAAGCTTGACCTTCGTCAGAATGAACAATTCGGGCGGAAGCTAACCAAAGGTAAGGTATATATATATATATATATATATATATATATATATATATACACACACACAGGGTGGTCCAAAAGTTCCTATCTACTGTATTTTGCTGAAATAATAGTATTTTAGGATAAAAATGCAGTAACATAATTAGATTTATATTTATTTATCAAGCTTAGATCTAAAATTCGACGTGAGCACCATCAGTGTCTCTGCAAATCTCAAATCTGTCCACTGCATTGCGGAACACATTTTCAAGCATCTCTGGGGTTATTTTAGCGACTGCCGCGTCAATGCAGGTTCGTAGATCCTGCAAGTCTCTAAGTCTTGTTTTGTAAACCACAGACTTTATAAAGCTCTACGCAGAGAAGTAGTCTGAGGTTCTAGTTAAATAGTAATCATCTGGTACTTTGTCTTCAGCAAACATGAAATGTAATATTCCACAGCCTCGGAATATAACATCAAATGAATTGTTTCTGTTGATTTCCACGTTGGTATAATACAAGTGGGTAGTAACTGGGAATCTGCATGCGCAGAGCTTCAACGAGTCATTAATTTTGATAAATAAAGGGGTGAAAGTAATAAAATGAAAAATAAAGAATATTTAATCGTGTAACCTGAACACTGAACAGTCTTTAAGCAATAAGCATTTCCGAATTATATAATAATAATAATAATAATAATGAAATTAAACGTTAAATTCAGTCATCGCAGTAATCGCGGTTTTACAAGTGTGCGACCGCAGCGTTGAAATTAATTTATTTCTACGATTCTCCATTGGAACACTCGTATTTTATCCCAGTTTGGCTTCCCTCCGTTACGTTATGACTACAAAGCTTTATACATCTATAGAATGAGCTTTTATATTAGTAAAGTAATAAAAGACTTACGGGTTTTATTTTTATTGATTTTCCGATGCGATACCATGCGTTAATAAAAACCGATGATGATCTATAATCAAATTATATGATTATTATGTAATAAAACCCATATTTTAATATATATATATATATATATATATATATATATATATATATATATATATATATATATAAGGAGATTGTAGACACCAATCGACCGGGAAAGTACTCCTAGGAGCGGGGGGAGAAATGTTAGCAGGAAACAAGGAGTGCTGGAACTCCCGTTTCTCCTGTCACTATCCTCCTTAGCTGATCTTTTTCCGTGTTTCATCAACCCTGTGAGCAGTCCAGCATGTTCTCAAACACACGTTTCTCCCTCTATTCCTCACTACACATACATGCATCTTACACATTACGCGTGGCATAGTTTTTAACAGCCTCGGAGATCTTGATTTCGGCTCTCTCTTTTTCCTTCTATAGGGTAGGGGTAGCATTTTTTCGGGCGTTCGCTCTTGGCTCCTTCCTGCATTGAAAAAAGATAGACAGATAGATAGATAGATGTTTCCGCAAGACCGCATCATATTCCATATGTTGATGAGTTTTAATCGACACTGTTTGGTAAAACAAGGTTTAATATAAACAGATTTCCACGATGGTTTCTCATTCGACAACAAATCAACAGCTACCTAAACGAGGATGAATCTTAACAACGCCAAACAAAGATCACTGTTAGATTAACAAACACTTCTCAAACAAAAATCACTCTTAAACACACACGTACTTTTGTATATTTGGATACCTCGTGTTTGCTGTATATATATATATATTAGGTCCCTGCGAATCGGGAGAGAGGATTCGATTTGATTCGTTAGCTTGGGCTCCGATTCGATATTTTCGAATCTTCATTAATTAAGTCCGGTAAACAACATGAATGATGTTGTTTTGAAGAACACTTTTGTAAATAAATACTTTTCTTGTTACTTAGATTATAATTCAATCTATGTACTGAGACCAATCTCTCGTGCAATAACACTTTTATCATACTTTAATACCATTGTTCCTCCTCATGATCAAATACGTAATACATTTTTTTAGAAGGATTTACTTTGTCCTTTGTTCTCAAGGAGATTTAATTAATTTTATGCTTATTACTAATTGTGTGTAGAAACACTCTAATCTATATATGTACAGTTGATTCGATTCGATTTGAATTGTTTGAGATGATTTGATTCGAAAAACAAATTGTGATTCGCAGGGCCCTAATATATATATATATATATATATATATATATATTAGTGGTGGACCGGATGTCAGTTTTTCAACATCTGCGGATGCGGATCTTTAATTTCAATATCTGCGGATGCGGATATTTAGTTAATCTATCAATATTATGAATATATGGCATAATTTTTCAAATTTCGTGATATTACTATTATGGCAGGCAATGCATAAGAATTAAAATTAATATTAATGTTTTTATTATGATAAAAATAATAACTTACTCAAGAGTTTCAGGCACAGAAAATTCAATGAAACAAGTTTCATTCAATTTTCTGTGTTACCAGGTATTTACAGTATATTTTGAGGTTTATATATTTGTGTGTTCATTAATAATTAATACTTTACATGAAATGTGCATGACTGGGCTTTATAAGCTACTTTATAAGCTAATTTAATTGTAAATTGCATAATTTATTAGAGGTAATATCTGCATAACATCCGCAGTCAAAAGTGCGGATGCGGATGTTAAAAATGATGCGGATGCGGATATCCGGTCCACCACATATATATATATATATATATATATACGTATATATGTTCCGTGCGATGATTCCTCATTTCACGGAGGTCAGGCTTATATATATATATATATATATATATAATATATATATGTTTAGGCCTTTTTGCCTCTAAAACAAAGTCTAGTGGATGGAGACTGGGAGGGCCGGGTGTGTTACTAAAACCTCTGGTTCTCTCCTAATATGTATACTAAATTTCGGGCTGATTACACTGCACAGCACAATTTCTGTTCTTTGCACAAATTCTGCTGATTTATATGTATTTTGATGCGCTGATTACGAATATGTTATTATTTTTTCCCTAACACCCACCATTTTTCGAGAAAAGTACGTTAATGTTCCACAAAAATTATCCAAATTATATCGAACGCCTACTAAGCAAAGGAACAACCCTACAACTATTGGTCATTATTGTAACACGTGTTGCTCACTGATTGGTTATTCGAAATGTTGTGTTGTTCTGTGATTGGTCTAAAGGTGGTCAGGTGATTTCACAGTGGCTGCCAAGTGCAAAATTGTTATTTTGTTTCTGGTGCTCTGTTGATGTTTGATGTTAAGGTACCTTTCTGCTGAATCTACTGTGTTTATTAACTTCTTTCGTCGAAAACATTCATTGCTTTCGCGTTTTAACTTCAGTAATGTCTAGAAAATGTGTAACCACATATGTTACAATTCGTGTGCAAGGAGCTTAAGAGCGTGGTTACAAGGTTCACGTCCATCAATGCCGTTTGCTGTCCCTATGGTCTGGAGAGAGCCAAAAGATCATGTTAGTGACTGCTACTTTTGTTTAACAAATATACGAGGTTTCTCTTCGAAATCCAAACATGCAATACGATACCCAAACCTGCTATCAGCTATGCGACCAGTTCCTCACGGTGGAACCCTGCCATTTCCTAAGCCACCAAAAGATTGGACTTTGGACGAGGAATATTGCCACTCCGAAATTGAAATTGAGCCACAAGCAGCCAGTGAGCTTGCAGATCCAGAATTTCTACCATCCACATCATCGTCAGCTCACCTTTTTACACAGGCAGAACTAAATGATGTCGTGAGAGATTTGAATCTTTCGAAAAATCAGGCTGAACTTCAAGGATCTAGGCTGCAAGGGTGGAATCTTTTAGAAAAGGGCACCAACATAACTTTATGTAGAAAGCGTCAGAATAATTTCATTACCTTTTTTCTACAAGTGATTGTATTGTGTTTTGTAATGATGTAGACAATTTAATGGAGTCTGGGACATCAACACAAGCCGGAGGAATGGCGTCTCTTCATTGATTCCTCCAAATTAAGTTTGAAGGCAGTGCTTCTACACAACGGAAATACTTATCCTTCTGTTCCAATTGCATATGCGGTTCACATAAAAGAAACATATGAGAATATGCGTATTTTACTTAGATCCATTAACTATAATAAATATAAGTGGAATATTTGTGGTGATTTAAAAGTTATAGGCCTTCTTCTTGGAATGCAGCAAGGGTACACAAAACATTGCTGCTTTTAATGCGAATGGGGCAGTCGCGCTAAAGACCGCCATTTTGTCTAATGATTGGCCTGCCAGGATGAGTTTTGTTCCAGGACAGACAAATATTTCCAATGAGCCTTTAGTAGATCAAAAAAAAGTGTTATTGCTACCACTTCACATCAAACTGGGCTTGATGAAAAATTTGGTGAAAGCTATGCACAAGAACAGTGAGGCGTTTATTTATTTGAGGAATATATTTCCAAGATTAAGCGAAGCTAAAATCAGAGAAGGAATTTTTGTTGGCCCACAAATAAGGAAAGTTATGAAAGATACCAATTTTAACAGCAAATTAAATGAGGTAGAAAAAGCAGCATGGGTGGCCTTCAAATCGGTTTGTTCAAACTTTCTTGGTAAAGTCAAGTCTGACGATTATGTTACTGTTGAAGGTGCATTTCCTTGACTCTCATTTAGATTTCTTTCCAACCAGTTTGGGCGCCGTTAGCGACGAGCACGGCGAAAGATTTCATCAGGAGATACCCATTATGGAAAAGCGGTTCCAGAGGTGGAATTCCAGTATGTTGGCTAGAGTGGCCCAAAAATATAAAAGTCAGAAATGTTTATTTACACAAGTTTCTCCTTTTTACATATAAAAAACTAAGGTAAATATTGGATTTTACTCCCAGTCTGGTTTTATAATGAGAGCAAACTTTTCTGGTGAATTTTGAGGTGCTTTGCACGAATCTGCCATTGGTTTCCTGTGCAAATACGTAGTTTATGAGATATCGTAACATAAACATATAGGATATGTTCATGTTACGAGATCTCGTAAACGACGCATTACCACAGGAAACGTACAAAACACCCCAAAATTAACCAGAAAAGTTTGCCCTCATTATATCACATTTGTGCAAAACAACTCAAAATTGACCAGAAAAATTTATTCTCGTCATTTTCGTTTAAACTAACGAAAATATCACGACTTAACCTAACCAATCATCAAGGGCGTGCAGTTGACCTAACCTGGCATTCAATTAACCAAACCAGGCATTCAGTTGACCTAACCTGGCATTCAATTAACCTAACCAGGCATTCAGTTAACCTAACAGGTTAATATTGGTTATTTCACCTAAATATCTTCTGATCTTTACGTATTAGGCACTCACTGTCACATTTCGGGCAAGTTAAGGATGAAAGAATAACGCCGGAATTGATAAAAACATTCAATCCAATGCTTTGTCTTCATCTAGGGCACATGACGAATCAAGTCCTCAAAGTCGAAATCACACGAAGGGCACGTCATAAGTCTATCGCAAACACTACCAAACTGAATCCAATTAGAAAAAAATAGCCAGAACAGAAAACAATAAACTAGTTAAGTCGCCAGAGTAGCGAAAAAATAGCCAAAACAGGAAATATATTTTATTAAAAAAAAGTACATTTGAACAAATTTGCACACGATAAGATATATATATTTTTTAGTCAGTTTTTAATGGCAATTCAATAATTATAGAGTACTTGTTCAATTGCTTGTGACTGGGAGTAAAATCCAATATATGAACCGAAAATATATTTTTCGTGTCAATTTTTAGTCGTTTTGGATGAATCTGATATCCGTTTTCTGTGCAAACGCATAGTTTTTGCAATATCTTCAAGTGAAGATATCTCAAAAACTACACATTTGCAGAGGAAACAGATGTCAGATTCGTGCAAAACGATTAAAAGTTGACCAGAAAAATATGTCTTTGTCGAAAAACACCGATGTGTGCTAAAATGAATATTTACCAATATTTTACCTAACTTAACTGCATAAAATATTTAATCAAAATAAATAAATTCTTTCTGGAAAAGTCTATTTAAAAATGGGGCCACTGAAGGAAAGAAGTACATAGCTATATTATTATAATTAACTTTTTTAAAATAGGCTTTATTTTATTGAAGTTTTGTAGTAGACTAGTAGTGATGTCGAGCCAAAGTCTAAACTTATTTTATAATCGTCGTTAGACAATGTGTAAAGGGTTTTTGCACCCCTAATTGACCGAAAGTTGGTAAGTTGGAAATAACTAACTTAGAACGACTACTTAACTTAGTGTAACCTAAATTTATGTAAGGATGACCCTGATTGGCCCGAAGTACGAAATGAGCAGTTCACCAAAATCTGGTATCTCCGAAACAATATTAATAAAATAATTTGTAAGCACACTTTAATTCTTCTTTATATTTATATATTTGGTACTACTTACCTTTCCCGGTCCCGACAATGACCCAACCTTACCTTTCCGGGTCCCAAATCAAAAACTGTAAATTAACTTCAGCAACAAATATTTATATAATCGCTTATGGCGTTGACGTATATTCCAACTAAAATAACCTTTCTGGGTCCCAACATACACTATATTTCGTGATATTTTCCTTTAAGGAGAAAAACAGTTTCGCCCAAAAGTGTCGTAAATCCATGGATCACTCCAGGAATTATCACTTCAATAAAGAACAGAGATAAATTGGTGCTGGTTAAGTGTGCGGTCTACCTAGCTTTTAGTTAGCCTTATAAGGCTAACTAATGAAACTATCACGACTTAACCTAACCAATCGTTAGGTCAAATGTACGCCCTTGACGATTGGTTAGGTTAAGTCGTGATATTTTCGTTAGTTAGCCTTATGAGGCTAACTAAAAGCTAGGTAGACCGCACACTTAACCAGCACCGATAAATTATTCAAATTGCAATTGCAGAGCAAATTTCCTAAAATACAATATACTCAATACAGAAACAAATTAACAAAATTAATCAAAATTGCAAAATATAACTATTATAACAATCAATTTTTCAAACATAAAGGAGACATGAAAAACACTTGGACAACCATAAACAATCTTCTCGGAAAACAAATTAAGAAAAATTCAAAAGAGAAATTAAATGTTGATAATAAAGAAATTACTGATGATACTGCTATTGCAGACTCTTTAAGTGCACACTTTACTTCAATAGCGGATAAGCTTCGCGCACAATTAATAAATAATGATCACTTACCTCTAGAATATATGCCAACCAGCCCACTAAATTCATTTTCTTTTGTTCCTGCTACTTCTACTGAGGTCCAGAATATTATTGGTAAATTAAAAAATACAAAAAATAACATTCATAACATTCCTGTACCTATTTTGAAACTTGTTAAAGATAAGATATCTGTAACTTTGGCTAAAATTATCAAAGTATTTCCAAATGAATATTCCCGTCAATGCTAAAAACTGGTTGTTAACCCCCCTTTTTAAAGGGGGTGATCCTACACTAGCAACAAATTACAGGCCGGTGTGTTCATTATCCGTGTTCAGCAAAGTTTTTGAAAAATTGTAAAAAGTAGAATGCAGCCATATTTAGAATCCTACAATTTATTATCTCCAAATCAATATGGCTTCCGTAATAATAAAACAACGGAAATGGCTATTTTAAATCTTATGGAAAATGTAAATATAGCTAAGGAGAACAAAGAAATAATGATATCAATATTTATGGATTTGAGTAAGGCGTTTGATGTAATATACCATAATATTCTACTTAATAAATCATTTTGTATCAGTAAATAAGGTTTGCTCAACTAAAGCGCTTGTCAAACATGGTGTGCCACAGGGCTCAGTTCTGGGTCCACTGTTATTTTTATTATATATAAATGACCTTCTACGTTCATCTGATATACTGAACTTCATAATGTTTGCAGATGATACAACTGTCTTTTTCTTGCAAAGATGTTAATACAGCTAAGAATATATTTCATTCAGAATTCATCAGTGTAATGAAATGGTTGACCACCAATAAACTCTTCCTAAATACCAGTAAAACAAATTTCATGATTTTTACTAATAAAAGAAATGTATATTTTGATGAACTTAATGTTAATGAAATCGCCATAAAGGAGTGTACTGTAACAAAATTTCTTGGTGTAATGCTAGATAAGAATTTGCAATGGAGTGATCATGTAAATTATATCGCGAAAAAGATTTCAAGGAGCGTTGCTATAATGTTTAAACTTAGAAATGTAGTCCCTAAACAAGTTTAATTGACTCTTTATCATACTCTTTTTCTTCCTTATATAACATACTGCACCCTTGTTTGGGGAAACTCCGCAACAACGCATTAAATGGTATCTTTGTCATCCAAAAACGAGCGATAAGGTTATTATCTGATGCTGATTTCCTTGATCACTCTAGTGCATTACTTAAAGAGCTAAACCTACTAAAGCTCAACGATATAATCAAACTGGCACATTTTATTTTTATTTACGAGTGTAAGAACAACATCATTAATTTGCAATGGGTAAATAGATATTTTGTAACTCATCAAGAAATCCACTCGTATCAGACCAAAAATAGATCAAAGCTTGTTATATCTCAATTTAGATTGTCTTCATCTCAAAAACTACCCATTTTCATTGGATTGAAACTATGGAATGACTTGCATGCCGATATAAAAAATATTGTGACTGTAAATTTGTTTAAAACCAAGTTGAAATCCGATTAATAATAGCATACTAACAAAAATCTAGGATTAATGTCCACTAATATTGTTTAATATTGTCCATTAATATTGTTTAATATTGTAATACATGTTTTAACTATTAATAATACTTATTTACTTATTTATTTATTATTATAAATTTATAACTAGCTGCTTATTTTTAATAAGCTCAGTAGAGCCTAAAGCTTAAGGGCCAAATTAAAAAAAATAAATAGTCGAGCTTCACAATTATTCATGTCATTGTAAATTGAAAAAATTTATTTATTTTTTATTATTAATAAAGGTTATTCTATTCTATCTATCAAAACTAACGAAAATATCACGACTTAACCTAACCAATCATCAAGAGCGTACAGTTGACCTAACCGGGAAGTCAATCATTTTCACGTAGGTTTGATTAATTTTAAGCTAACACACATTTTTGGTAAAAGTTGCTTAAAATTAAGCGAAACCTACGTGAAAATTATTGACTGCCCGGTTAGGTCAACTGTACGCTCTTGACGATTGGTTAGGTTAAGTCGTGATATTTTCGTTAGTTTAAACGAAAATATCACAAAATATATGTTGGGACTCGAAAGGTTATTTCAGTTGGAATATACGTCGGGACCAAGAAAGGTAATTAGTACCATATATATTTATCTCTTTTTTCTTGCGCATTTACAACAATGAATTTTACACCTCAAGTAAGTTATTCAGTATTAGATTAGAATAGGTTTAGGTCATTATTTTGAATTTTAAAAAATTCATTGTTGTGAACCTTAAATTTTACCATACAGCAACTAATAATAATGGTAATTACTGAAAATACGCCAGCAGATTTTTTTTTGTATAAAAATAGGTTTTCTTCGAAAAAAAAATTACATTTTTATATAAAAATATAAGCTTAGATTAACGAAGGTAATTTACTGAAAGACAAATTTAAATAAATGTCAGTAATAAGAAGCGGCGTAAACGGCGGAAAACCACTACAACCAAACAGTCCCCGTGGTACCTGGGCCCCATAGCGCGGCTACACACGCACACATTATATATGTAATAAAAAATCCGTTTATCCCCTACTTCACCAGTTTGTAATGAAGAATAAAAAAAGTCCGTTGTCAGGGGAGACGGATCCTTATTACAAATTGTTTATTCTCGAAGGTCACTGTAAATGCTCGATGAGTAAATTGAAGTTATAATAGATCTTTCTTTAAGTTAGTGACCCTCTGCGTGAATTCTTTATCTTCCGCTTACTTCTGTACCCCCGATTTTAGTGTGTATTTGATAATGAAATAGTTGGTTTGAATAGCTTTTAATCAATAAATTTAAGTCACATTTGGTTACAAGTTCAGTCTCGAATTTGAAATATAGTACGGTCAAGTTCAGGTTTTTTCTTAACTAGTCTTAACATTAATTAAATAATTTAAGTTCTATCGTTGCCCATCCACTACATCCCTCGCAGTAGTTTAGGCTAACGGCTCTCAATATTTCCTCATAAACTCAAATCTCCATATTCTCTCAAATTCCATATCTCGAACTCAAATCTCGAAACTCACTCAATAACTCTCAAATTTAGTTTTTAACGAGCAAACATCCTCAAGGCCTACTCGGAAAATTTCTAGGGCGCCACTCGGCCTTTTCATTCATTCCCGACGAAGCGCCAGATCTATTCTGACGGGTCCGCATCTGTTTTCGTGCTCCATCCCTCCTACGAGTTCAAAACGCGCCGAGGCAAGCATTTAAGAACAAAGAAAAAAGTGGGGGAGGAGCGTCGCACGAGTCGATGACACTCGAGGTTTTCTCAAGGGCTGTTTTAAATATTGAAGATAAAACATGGGATATTATGGGAAATCGAGTGGCTTGTGTATAAGAAATTCGTTCCTGCAAAAAAAAAAAAAAAAAAAAAAGAGTTCCTGGGAGAACTTGAGGCCGAACGAAGGACTTCCATGGTCCGTGAATACGGAAAGATAAATGCTCCGTGAGCGGAAATGATTCGTAGTGGAGAGGAAATTCTCAAAACACGAATTTAGGTTACTTATGTCTATCCAGATACGTTAGAACTCGTAGTTACAATGAAAATATGAGAAATTCAATTGAACATTAACCTAGTTAAACTTGCTTACTATTTATGAATAAATTTAAAGTTGTCAAATCAATAAGCTAAAAATTAAATTTACATAATAAATACTGTGAGTTGAACAACATATGCAGATTTATTCTGAAAATTACATTCATAGAATAAATACCGTGAGTACTAAAAATGTTTGTTTACTCACCGCATAACCAATATATAATCAAGGAAAGGGTAGGTTTAAGAAGAGAAATACATAGCAAGAAGATCACATTATACGGGGAAATTTTAATTTCTGAATGCCTTATAAGGGCAACGCCTTTCCCTAAATTAAATAATCCGATGGGGAAACGGATCAGCCTTCAATATAGTTTCATTTTCATTTACGTTAACATCATGAAAACTGCGTCTACCGGTTTAGGACGACTAATTCTTGTAACTTGGGGTGGAAAGTGCTTTCTTTAGGAGGAATAATTCGTACGACGAGTCGCCTAACGACAGTTTTTCAAAGGGATGACTAATTAATTTTCATAAATCTCATAGTTTATAAATTTTATAAGTAAAAATGGGAAAACTTTTTTCTTTTTTCTATACTAAAATTTAAATACTCAACCGAAAGACGAAAGCCTATTTTACGAGGGCCTACATTATTAGTTAACTGAATGAAATTATATGAATTTATATTTTGCAGTATAATTTAGTTATCAGGTGCGGTCAGCAATTAATTCGACTGCAAGCCTTACCCGCATCGTCAGCATAATAACAAGTTGGTCAGCATCTGATCTCTATTTACAGAAAGTTGCTTTCGAGAGACCTTCGCAATCTCGCTTTATGACACAAAATGATATCATAATGGCTTCATAAGTTAATATGCTTTTAAAATAAACAAAGGAAAGCGATATAGCAGGGAGAAAATTTGAAATACACAGACGGAGAAACTTAATAGTTACATAAAGAGAGGTCATTTCAGTAAGGCTCGTAAATCGAACACTTATCGCTAATTACCAATTCGTTAAGCACTAATCACTGAAGGAAAATATTACTTATTTAATTAAATTAAACACTTATCATTATTATTAGTTAGTTACGCACTAACTACCGAATGAAGTTATTACTTTAGCAATTCAATTCTACCATGTAAATTTAATTCAATTAATTAAACTACCTTCATTCGGTCGTTTTTTCGTAAGTATTAGAAATGGGGAAAAACACAAAGGGGCCAGATGGGAGAAGTGGTTTAAGTCTTAATTACGGAATGCCCATTTCCTCGTAGCCAACGTTAGGTGCTGATTCTGGCGTACGATATGACTGAATTGCTGGGGACAATCTTCTGACGAAACTTGGGCTCGTCGGTGAAAAGCGAAATTCATGAGGGGGGCTTCTTGGGGGCGTTGGCGATCGGGTCACCTGAGCTTCCGGGGGGCCCGATGCAAGGATTTTAAACTTGGCAGTTGGTACCGGTGGAGGATTTCGGCGGCGATAGCATCTCTTTCAGGTCGCAATTCCGATGACTGCTATTCCCAACGCAAGACACAGGGTGAGGGTGGCGTGGCGACCCTGCGCAGGTACCGGGTTACATCCTGAAGGTCTATTCCGTTAGAGAGGGAAGCGTTGAAGTGGTGAAGGCTTCTTTCGTAAACGAGGAGTTTACTATGTAAGTGATCTCGAAATCGGGCTTCAGACTGAGACGTGCGCTGAAAGTGTACGTGGGGCCTTGTAAAATTAGGGGGCCCATCGGTCAAGGTCACTTTCTCTTTCCTCGCCCTCGTTTTGAGGTCTGCCTAATGCAGATTCCGTTCTCAAGGTCAAATCACTCTGCAGACTCACTTCGTCCTCTTGCCCCGTATATGCACTTTCAATATTGCTCGTTTCATAACCATTTAGACACTCCTCTTTCGTATCATTATTGAAGCTGCGTCTTTCATTTCTTTCATACATTTCATTCATCTCTTTCGCTTCCTTATTTGTGAGATTTTTTCTCTCTTTCATCCCATTCGTTTACCTTCACTTTCTCACCTTTATCTCTTTTGTCCCAGTCCCTACCTTTGTCTTCTTTTCTCCTTACCAATATTGACTTCAATTTAAGTTATTTTGTCTTGTGTGTTGGCTCTTCCTCCTCCTTAAATGACTCGCGACAGGGGAAAAGGTCCCTTTCGGTTGAGGGGTCCTTTCTGCGGGGCCACGGAGAATCATCTTGCCCTTTTTTCCATTCTTTTTCTGGGCGTCTTCCGCGGTTAGATTCTCTTTCCTTATCGTATCTCCGATAGGGTGACGGACTTCGGTCCGTTCTTCTGTCGGGATACCTGCCTCCATTCCTGTCGGGGGAGGGGTAACCTCCGTTCCTCCTGTCGTAAGGGGAGTAGTCTCTGTCGTAAGGGGAATAGTCCCTTCTTCTTCGTTCATAGGGTGACGGTGAACGGTACCGATTCTCATATCTGTAGTCGTATCTTGGGTTACCCTCATACCTGTTGTTGTATCTAGGGTTACCCTCATACCTGTTCTCGTATCTCGGGTTACCCTCATACCTGTTCTCGTATCTCGGGTTACCCTCATATCTGTTGTCGTATTTGGGGTTACCCTCATACCTGTGTTGTATCTTGGGTTACCCTCATGCCTGTTGTCGTATCTTGGGTTACCCTCATGCCTGTTATCATATCTGGGGTTACCATAGTTATCTCTATTTCTCTCATACGGCGAGAAGTTCCGTCTTCTCGAATATTCGGAAGGGGAAGAGTACCTACTTCCTCTTCTTTCGTAATCTTCATACCGTCGGTCTCCTCTTGGGGTCTATTCCCTCCGATGATCTCTTTCATTCTCTCGCCTATAGCTCTCATCCCTTTCACGCACCCTTTCCCTCTCCTTCAATATCTTCACTTTTTCAATCAGGGGCACTGAGGAGCTAGGTGTTCCCTGTCCCCACATAGAAGACATCGAGCGTGCTTATACCCGGCATTTTTTGTATGGAATTTGGGTGCATTACTAGTGTTATACGGGACAATATTAACGTGTGGATTGGGGAAGCCTACATTGGGGGAATACAAGTGATGATACCCTCGATAGAAAGGGGGAACATAGGGATGAGGAAAGTGTGTAGGAGTGGTTGCTGATACATGGTTGGGACTGATTCCTTCTTGGCCAAGAGGCATGTTCTCGAATGAGATCGGCCAAAACTCAACCGAATTTGAATCGCTAAATTGTGCTAAACATAGGGTCGGAACCGGATCAGTCTCAAACTCGAGTCCAGGGGAACCGATTGGAAGGAAAGGTACTCTATTTATATCAAAATTTTGGGGGGAAAGAAATGAAGGTTTGATGGGGTTAATTTAGGGGGACTGCCCTCTATAGGAGGCTATCCACTCGTCCTCTAAAACCTCTCGCAACACAAGATGGGTCGCTTACCTCTCTTTCCGCGTTGGTGGGAAAGTTTACTCCTCCTGCGGCTTGGTGTCCAGTAGCAAGTTGCGATGTCGACTCGGTCTGAGCAGCAGCAGCCCACGCAGTGGTTCTCGATAGTGTGACCCTCACGTTGTCTTCCGTCGCTCTCTGTTGCGAGCTGGTAGCCCTCATATACACACTTGGAGAGCACTTTTCGTCACTTTTCACTTGGGTTTTTTTTGGGGGGGTTATCAGAAAAGGAAGACCCCACACCTGACACCAGTTGTAATAAAAATTCCGTTTATCCCCTACTTCTTCACCAGTTTGTAATAAAGAATAAAAAAAGTCCGTTGTCAGGGGAGACGGATCCTTATTACAAATTGTTTTCTCGAAGGTCACTGTAAATGCTCGATGAGTAAATTGAAGTTATAATAGATCTTTCTTTAAATTAGTGACCCTCTGCGTGAATTCTTTATCTTCCGCTTACTTCTGTACCCCCGATTTTAGTGTGTATTTGATAATGAAATAGTTGGTTTGAATAGCTTTTAATCAATAAATTTAAGTCACATTTGGTTACAAGTTCAGTCTCGAATTTGAAATATAGTACGGTCAAGTTCAGGTTTTTTCTTAAACTAGTCTTAACATTAATTAAATAATTTAAGTTCTATCGTTGCCCATCCACTACATCCCTCGCAGTAGTTTAGGCTAACGGCTCTCAATATTTCCTCATAAACTCAAATCTCCATATTCTCTCAAATTCCATATCTCGAACTCAAATCTCGAAACTCACTCAATAACTCTCAAATTTAGTTTTTAACGAGCAAACATCCTCAAGGCCTACTCGGAGAATTTCTAGGGCGCCACTCGGCCTCTTCACTCATTCCCGACGAAGCGCCAGATCTATTCTGACGGGTCCGCATCTGTTTTCGTGCTCCATCCCTCCTACGAGTCCAAAACGCGCCGAGGCAAGCATTTAAGAACAAAGAAAAAAGTGGGGGAGGAGCGTCGCACGAGTCGATGACACTCGAGGTTTATCTCAAGGGCTGTTTTAAATATTGAAGATAAAACATGGGATAGTATGGTAAATCGAGTGGCTTGTGTATAACATATATATATGGCTCTAATTGAGGGGGGATGGCATTCCCTTTGTTGTAAAAAAAATATGCCGGTATTACTTTTAGGGTTTACTGAAAGACTGATATATTTATGTTTTTATGTGATTTAACTGTTTAAAATAAATATTCTATGGTCATATAATGTGTTGTGATTAAGGGAAGGGAACGTGGGTTTGATTTTGATTTGTGATTAAAATGGATTGTACCATGGTATTTCAAAATATAAGTCCCAAATCAGGTGTCATAATTTACTTTCATGAAAAAATACGGAAATCACTACAAAAACGTTTCACTAAACATGATTTTGCGACGTATCTTTCCCTGAAAAGTCATCAGAATGTAGCATTATGTAGTTACATTTTTTAAAATTCTTTCAGTCTGTCTCTCTTTGAAGATTAAAGTTCTTCAAATGCTACAGAAAAGTGCTACTATATATATATATATATATATATATATATATATATATATATATTCGTGGTGAACTTTTCATCTAGGTATGCAAGCAAATTTAAAAACATAAATCAGCGCAAAAACCAATTGCGAGTGCCGAAGGCACAAGCCTAATACCTAGGGGGGTCTGGGGTGAGCAGTAGCTCCCCCAGCGGGGTCCGGGCAGAGCCCGGAAGCCAACGCTTTTCTGTATTTTCAGAAGCATTTTCTAACATTCTAACAGGATTTATTTAACATATCATATCTTTGGGAATTTTCCAGATTAGCTTGGAAGAATAATTACTAAAACAATCATAAGCCTAAAGAATTATTATTATTATTAAGAAGAATTATTATTAAATAATTATTAATTATTATTAAATAATTATTAATAAAGAAATATTACCTAAAGAATTATTATTATTATTAAGAAGAATTATTATTAAAGAATTATTAATAAAGAAATATTACCTAAAGAATTATTATTATTATTAAGAAGAATTATTATTAAATAATTATTAATAAAGAAATATTACCTAAAGAATTATTATTATGAAGATTGAAATTAATTAAAGACGGTTTGGCATCTCAACGACATCTATCTATTTTTCATTTGTCCTCAGCCGGTTTCGAAACAGCAAAAAGCGAAATCGAAAACTGCATTCAATCGAACAAATGATGAGTTCCTCAATGATAAAACCTATTTTCTATTATATAAAGATCGAATTTTGCATCGATTCTATTTAGAATATGAACATACTTAATATTAAGGGGACATACTTGGGGTAAACAATAAACTTTTTTATTTCACAAACAAATAAGATTCATTTTAGTATGTTTTTGGCGAGAAGCCGATGCACCGATTCTTCTGAAAAGAAGCAGAGATGGAATTTTATGCCATAAAGACGGGAAAATAACGCTCATTTTGCCGTGTCGTGGAAGATCAATCCATCTTTCAATGATTTTGTTGTTAAGAAATTCTGTATTTGGTGATCGTTACTTCTATATAAATATTGCTTTAAAACCTAATATTTTTTACATTTTAGAAGGCATGCACTGCATGCGTTGCATTCACTAAGGAAACGCCACTATATAGATATTTATAGATAAAAGATGCAGCTAATCTCCTCATTTTCTCTGTAATCATTTTTAATCTTCTCTCTTTAAGTCTCAGAGTCATTACATTACATTTCATTTGGAAAACATGAAGCCATTCGGGCCTGTTGAAGTTATCCATGTCATGAGCTATATTTTATAATAAAATTGTGCAAAATGTCAATCTCAAGCCGGCTAAGTAAAATAAAACTATTTAGAGCAACCAAAGTAGCCTACGTAACTTACGTTAAGAATATACACTATTTACAGTCTACAAACTATCCCTTTCATTCATGAAACTGTCCAAATTTTTCTTGAAACTAACTAAAGAGCTACTATTTACATCATCATATGGCAAGTCATTCCAAAAGTCTACTACTCTCTGACTGAAAAAGTATTTTCATAGAACAAGTCTACAAGTCTGTTTTCTAATTTTCTTATTATGCCCTCGAGTTATTCCATCAGTCTCTAGTGAGAAAAAGTTACATCTAAATTGTCCAAACTTGGAAACATTTTGAACATTTGTATCATATCTCCCCCTCAAACAACGTCTCTCGAAACTAAATATACCCAGTTCCTTTAATCTTTCCCTGTATTCTAATCATCTTAGGTTAGGGATAAGCTTGGTTGCCCTAGGTTGCATACCTTCAAGCATATCAATATCATGTCTAAGGTGAGGGGACCAAGCTTGAATGCAGTATTCTAAATGAGGCCTAACATAAGAATTATATAATTTACAGATGACTTCCTTACTCTCGTAACTAACATTCCTCATAATAGCTAATACCTACATTTTATTCCCTTTATTTCTAGCCTTTAAGCACTGCTTAGAAAATTTTAGATCACTCGCTACTGCCTATAACACCAAGATCTTTTCCCTGTCTAACATCCTCCAACATGTTATCTTTAATGACAGCCTGTTTATTGTCTGTCAAGTGGTCTGTCCCAAATGGATGAATCTAAAATATAAACGTTCACTTTTTGCCCTCACCATAAAACGTAATAACCAACTAATAGAAGGAACCCATTATCAAACAGGACTCATCAGTAGTGTAAACAAAACTTTTCAATATGACTCTCTTACTTTTACTTGTTGAGTATATTTTGTGATTTGTGCAGTATTATCTCGCCAAACAGAACAGATCATCTTTATTTAATATAATAAAAAAAAATTATTATTTGGTAAATATTGGATTTTAGTTTACTCCCAGTCTGGTTTTATAATGAGAGCAAACTTTTCTGGTGAATTTTGAGGTGCTTTGCACGAATCTGCCATTGGTTTCATGTGCAAATGCGTGGTTTTTGAGATATCGTAACATAAACATATAGGATATGTTCATGCTACGAGATCTCGTAAAAGATGCATTACCACAGGAATCGTGCAAAACACCTCAAAATTAACTAGAAAAGTTTGCTCTCGTCATTTTCGTTTAAACTAACGAAAATATCACGATTTAACCTAACCAATCATCAAGGGCGTACAGTTGACCTAACCGGGCATTCAATTAAACTAACAGGTTAATATTGGTTATTTCACCTAAATATCTTCTGATCTTTTCGTATTAGGCACTCACTGTCACATTTCGGGCAAGTTAAGGATGAAAGAATAACGCCGGAATTGATAAAAATATCCAATGCTTTGTCTTCATCTAGGGCACATGACGAATCAAGTCCTCAAAGTCAAAATCACACGAACGGCACGTCATAATTCTATCGCAAACACCACCAAACTGAATCCAATTAGAAAAAAAATAGCCAGAACAGAAAACAATAAGCTAATTAAGTCGCCAGGATAGGGAAAAAATAGCCAAATCAGGAAAAATACTTTATGAAAAAAGTACATTATAGCCAAAACAGGAAATATATTTTATTAAAAAAAGTACATTTGAACAAATTTGCACAAGATAATATATATATATATATATATATATATATTAGTGATGGGACGATGCATCGCAATCGCAATCGCAATCGCGATACAATCGCACATTTTTTACAATCGCAATCGCAATTACAATCGCATTTAATGAGTGCGATTGTTGCGATTGTGAACAAAAGATTTAAATCTCTACAAAAGTTGCTATGAAAGCTGCTCTTTCATGCGTACTTAAAGGAAAGTTTAGCTAACAACAATACGGAATAATAAATAAATAATAAATAAGTCAAAAACAGAAATGAAAACGGGTTGCGAATTAGTTGAAAACAGAATAAAAAATTGGTTTAATAATAACAATAAGTACACCTCTTTATTTGCTCTATGTAAAATTGGAATGTTAAAAAATCAGGAACCAGGAGCTACATCGATACATACAGTATGTCACTGACTGTTTTACTGGCCCCAAGTAGTGACGACGAGAACGAGTCAGAAATAAGCAAGACGTCTAAGGATATCATCGAGTGCTACCACAAAGAAAAGAGGATCGGGCAAGGAGATAATTCTCTGTTGTGGTGGGACGCCAATCAATCAAAATATCACCACCTTAGCATGTTAGCGAGATCCTATCTTTTGTCCTCCAACAAGTGTTCCAAGTGAAAGTTTATTCAGTGGATCAGCAATCATCTACGATGAAAAACGGAATCGCTTACATGGTGAGACGGCGGAGAAACTGCTGTTTTTTAAAATATTGTCTACCATGTATACAGTTCAAATATTTAAAAAATAATAAGAAAACAGTAAAATCACTTTCTAAAAGGGAGGAGGTTGGGGAAAGTGGTTGGTGTGGTGCATAACGCGTTGGGTCCTCGTTCCCGCATCCTGGAAACGCACATTATGATCATGTGTGGCTGAAACGCGTTTAGGTATATTGTCTCTCATTTCTTAGTTGATAAAGTAATGAAGGATTCAGTACCAGTATCAAAAAAATCACGGATGGAGTTGGTGAAGCCATTGGTTGAAACTGGACTTTCCTCACAGACTGAAGCAGGAGCTACATCAATACTTAACTCCCTGACTGAGGTAGGTAACGCGTTTAGGTATATTTAAAGCATAAATGAGCGTTATGTGAGGCTAAAGCTAAAACATCGCAATCGCAATCGCGCGCTTTTCAAATTCTGACAATCGCAATCGCAATCGCAACAGCGATTGTATGAAATATGACAATCGTCCCATCACTAATATATATATATATATATATATATTAGTCAGTTTTTAATGGCAATTCAATATACAGGGTGTCCCATAAGTCCGGCATCATAGGAGAAATTCATATTTTTCT
Source organism: Bathynomus jamesi (assembly GCA_023014485.1). Taxonomy (NCBI): domain Eukaryota; kingdom Metazoa; phylum Arthropoda; class Malacostraca; order Isopoda; family Cirolanidae; genus Bathynomus; species Bathynomus jamesi. The sequence goes on along the minus strand of JAJOZX010000452.1, from coordinate 1,430,290 downwards.
ATTTCTACAAACCATAATTCATATTTTTCTTATGCTCGGGATGCCAATTTCCCGTCCATTCTGTTCAGTGACGAGGCTGTTTTTTATGGAAATGGTGAGGTAAATCGACAGAACACCCTCTACTGGTCTCAAAACAACCCTCACTGGTATACCTCTTCAAAGGAACAAGGTGCATCTCGGGTGATGGTATGGTGTGGCATTTGGAAGGATCGCATCATAGGCCCCCTCTTTTTCGATGAACATGTCACTTCAGGCACCTACCTACGTATGCTCAAGGAAGAAGCATTTCCCAGTGTTTTGAACGAAGAAGGAAATTTCTCAACATGGTTCCAGCAAGACGGTGCTCCTGCACATTACAGCACCCAAGTAAGGGAATACCTGTACCAACAATTCCCTGGTCATTGGATAGGACGTCGAGGGCCTGTGGAATGGCCAGCTAGAAGCCCAGATCTCACGCCACTAGATTTTTATCTCTGGGGCCACTTTAAAGCGCTGGTATACGCAGAGAAAATTAGAAGTGTTGAACATTTGCGGCAGCGCATTATTGGGGCATGTAACACCATTACTCCTGACATCATTCACCGTGTGCTTGCTGACTGGGTATCACGTCTGAATTTGTGTATTGAAAACAGTGGTGGACATATTGAGCACGTTCTGTAAATAAAAGCTTTTGTTTTGCCTTTTTTTTTTTTTCTATGATGCCGGACTTATGGGACACCCTGTATAGTACTTGTTCAACTGCTTGTGACTGGGAGTAAAATCCAATATTAACCAAAACTAATGAAGTATGCAAAAAATTAGGTATATCGGAGAATCTCTAAAGTTCGCTCACTTTTGCAACATTTTTGGTGCTTCAAACAAAACTGTAAAAAATTAACTTTTACTATTTCTATAATAGCAATGAAATGAAAAACAATAATAACAACACTTGTATCACATCGGATAATACAGAGGAACTTCAATCTCGTTCATGAGATATAAAACATCTCAAACAACCTGTTTCATGACGTTCGGTACCACCTTCGTTAAAACCGGTAAGGTTTTGCGGTGACTGCTGATGAGCCACAAGTATTGTTTCTGAGTCTCGTCTTTCATCAGTGCGGCGTTGTATGATGTGATAACAGAAACAGCACGCTCAGCATATCGCACTATCATTGACGACCTTGAGGATTTTGACTTTGACCTTCAATGCCTGATACATTGGGTCCGCTGGCCAGAGGGCTGGTGGCTTTGACAAGAACGCCTTAGCTTCTTGGCCGTTCACGGAGAGAAGGCTGAACAATTTCAACGAATGGCTTGTGATGTACTTTTCTAAAGGAGTGCGATGGTCGAACTCCTTCCCATCCACCCGCTTGGGAGCTTTAGGGTTCGGAGGAAGTGAGAAGTTGCCGACCATGGCTGCTTTAGTCTTCTCTTTAACGCGATCGTCGAAGAGGGTGAGGGGCGCGAGGCGTTCAGAAAAGTACCATAAGTGGCAGCAGAACGCCTTGACCGCCGCACAGGGTACTCGTGAGTGGGAGAGTACAATTGCAATGTTGCAAATGTTGATCAATGTTGCAAAGGGGAGGGGAAAGTTGCAATGGGTTATTCAACAAAGGGGGGAAGGGTTGTTGGAAAGGAGGGAGTGGTCTTGCAACAAGGGGGTTGTTGAAAAGGGGGAGGGATTATGCCCCAAAGTTGCAATGAAGGGGGGAGCTTTGGGGGGAGAAAGGAGGATGACCTCCCCCCAAAGGGGTAACCTTAGCCTAAGAGAGGGAGGGCAAGAAGGAGGAGGGTCTTTGGGGGAGAAAGTGGGATGTCCTCACCCCGCAAAGGGAAATTCTAACCTAAGCCTTAACCTAAGAGGAAAGAGAAAGTTGTTTCATCCACCGGCGTCCGTCGCATAATGAGCGTCCAGGAGCGCAGCATCTGTTATATAGAGGGTCGGAAGGTGCGAGATACCACTTTTTATTATATGGAAGGGTTACCACTTATTTATTTATATAAGGAGAGTTGTCAGATACCACCATTTTAATTATTTATTTATATATAGATGAATTGCCAAAGAGCACTATTTATTTTAATTATTTATTTATATATAGATGAGTTGTCACTTATTTATTAAAGGCAAGACTTTCGTTAAATTTGCTCGAACTAATTCAATACATTTAAACGAACCCCAAATTTATTTATTTATTTATTAAAGGTTAAAACACATTTAAACAAATCCCAATATTAACAATAAAAGAAATGCATTGAAATAAATAAAACAACAAATTGACCACAGAAAATAACAGTACACTTTATAATAGAACCAAAAGAATTAAATGATAAGTCTATATATACTTTATATTATTTTTATAAAGAAATTTCTGCGAAAGCAAAGTAAGTGAGGAATCCTTTATTCATTTGTTTTCATCGTACTTTCATGCTAGTATATTTAATTAGCAATGAAAGAAAAATGTATGTAAAATGATAATTACTACACTATATATATATATATATTATATATATATATATATATACACATATATATATACACACACACACACAAATAAATCTATATATACACTTTTATATTATTTTTTATGAAGAAAATTCCGTGAAATCAAAGTTAATTCTCCTTAAATTTGCTCGAACTAATTAAAACAAATTTAAACGAATACCAATATTAACAATAAAAGAAATACAATTAAACCGAAATAAATAGAATAACATTCATTTTCACATTATGTTGAGACGTGAAAGATTGGAGGTAGAGTATAACGGTGTAAATACGCATAAAAACTCTAGGCTGCTCCAAAAAGGCTA
>JAJOZX010000452.1:1367500-1425000 GCA_023014485.1 Bathynomus jamesi | reverse complement strand
ATATGCATGAGAAATGATAGGCAGTACATCCCACAAGTATTACTAAAATATCCTTGTAGCCGGAAGGGATTCCATACAACTTCGGGGATATGCAACTACCCGAGAAATTTTACAATAACAGCGTCACTCCAGGGCTGAGTCCCGAGTGAATGAAAATAGTACATGCGGTCCCTATTTTTAAACTAGATTGCAGACCAATGAATCCCTTCACTACCAACAACATCGGTATTCACAATAAGACTACCACAATCTCTCGTAGTTGGCAATTTCAATGTTTCATTCTTCGCAAACACACCGATAAATGTGGAACGTGTGATTCGTTCACTATTCACTACACTCTGAAGTGTATTTACATCCATTTTAAAAGTCAGTGATAACGCTCCTAAATCTGTCAACTTCTATTAGGGCTTGTGACTCGAGGTATACTAGTACACTAATAGGCGCGTCTATCGGCTTCGCGAATTCAATTTGACTGAGATGTTTCCAGTCTGTTGTGGACTTAAGTGTATATTTACACTAGCAGATAAGTCAGGTGTGATCTCAAACGGATAAAGGTTAAATTGACGGATGAATTCTTTCTGCGTCACCCCAAACCCGAGCTCATCACAAGCACATGCAATATGGGCCAGATTACTATATGCTCTCGCGCAAAGCGGGAACACAGCGTCTGATGAATAATCTATATCAATAGCCCTGCCCAACGCAACGCCATTGACGTATAACGTTATAATTTTAAGGCCGAAATTCTCGAATTTAAAGGCACTCTTTTTATATTTTCCATTCACCGAAGCATGTTCCTGCATTCCAATTAATATCCTTTTAGGTAGAACTTCCAGGGCGATGTTTTCTATCTGTTTTGAGACCAGCCCTGCTGCCACCGTGTATAGTTTGATCTGTGCTCTATTAATTGAGTATTTTACTGTGGCATGTAGTACGTTTTTCTCAATTTCTATTGGTTTAGGCGAACTTAATTTCACTCGCCGTACGCGGAGGTATGTCTCCATAATGTGAATCACAACGGGATTTGCTCCCTCTTTTTGATCAGCTCCCAGATTTAAACAGATCTCAGGATTCTTGCGGGTGAGCTTTATTTTCATATCCACCCCATTCACAAGCAACTTCTCCTGGAATGTGAAGTCTGTATGCAAGCGTCCAAAACATTCATATACCTTCTTTTTAGAATTTTTAAATTTGTCCTTTATACTACTTTCGTCTTGATAATAGCCCTCGGCACTTAAAAAGGTATCCTTCACTTCTTTGGAAAAGTTCAGCACATTTTCCAGATAAGCTCTTAGGTGATAGTACCCCGTTCTTGCCGATATGTTGACCTGATTTAATTATACAACACACTGGTTAAATATGGAGTGCAAAAAGTTTGTTTCAAGGTACACAGCATATATGTCATAGCAGTCCGTTCCATCAGAATGGCCTATACGTAGTTTAGCGTACATGTGCACACAGCTTGGGTCAAAAAAGTAAGGGCCTGAGCTGGGTATCACGAATTCTATTGAGGAACTCGGGGAACTAATTGTGTTTAACGGGTTAATCGTAATAAAGTCAGTGTGCTCAGTAGAAACTTCAATTGGAGGCATATCAAAGAGTGACAGCTCCGATTTACAACATTGAGAACTACACGGATGGATGAAGTAAACAGGTAATAAACAGTGTATGATTCATGAGATTAATGTCCTTAGCTTATGTCACTAAAAAAAAAATGGTCAACCAAAGGTTTCATTCGCTTACAACACTTCTTTTTTGATATCCTTTTAGGTTTAACGCCACGTGCTGGTAATCCCTTCTTCCGGACATCCCTCTTCTTCTTCCTACCACCACGCATTTTTCTCTTTGCATCTTTCACGATTTCGTCCCGTGTACGTTTTATGTTTTTTTTAGAGCTTCTTTTGGTTTAGACCCAGTCAGTATGTCTTCTGCCGTGTTAAGACCTGATTGTAACGGTTTCCTCTCGAGGTATCTGGCTCTCTTCTTCAGCAAGGGGACAGCTGTACGGACCGCCTACTAAGAAGCTCCTGTCTCTGCTTATATGCAAAGATCTCTATGAAGGTAGACAGATCTCAGGTCATTATGATCCCTCAGATTTTTAACATGATCAAGCAGGCTCTTCCTGTAATCGTCATTACTGATCCTTCACCTAAACATACTACTGCTAGAGCCAATACTCACAATTTCATCCACCTCAATCTCATGCCTCACCAACCTACGAGATGTAGTTTTAAGCTTGATCCTCAGCTCCTCGACAGTACTGACACCACTGACCCGAATAATCACTGAGTCCCTCCTCCTTTCACGCTCTCTCACCGAATAGTTGTTCTTATTGCCTCACTAGGCCCGGGTAGAGAGGAGGAGGCCCATACAGCTCCTGACCCGCTGCAGATAGAACCTGCACCTGGGCCGACAGAGATTGCACAGTTTTACATAACATTTTTACTGTTTGAAATAACTGCTTGAATGCAGCCTCACCAACTCCACCACCCCCACTACTGGACCTACACTCAGTACATATAAAAGCCACACCATCACCACCAAACTCTATTATGTTCTTCACTACACGATCCGGCAAACCTAAGCGCATAGAACTAGGGTGAAACCATGCACTACATCGTCACATCCCACAGCTTGATCTTTAACAATAGCATCACAAGTACCACAAGTAGTATCATCATCATTCTTTGAATTTGTTGGCTGAGATACAGCAAGGTTAGGCTGGCGTCCCTTTGTCCGGGACCCCCCATGAGCACGCCCAGCACCACTCCCACCAGTCATGACCTACCAGCTAGCCAGGAACTGCCAAACAGATGATCCAGTAACTTGCAGAGACTGCTCCCTGAGTTGTTATATTTTGTCTTCTTGATAGCACTGATCTTGATAGCACGTACACTCGGCACTTTGTTAAAATTTGTTAACCACGTTTTCCAGACTGGGCAACCAGCCTTTACAAATTTCTATGATACCACAAGAATTGACTACCCTATTACCTGCCCTATCAAGGTCTATTGGCAAGTTGTGTAATTCTATGCTCTAAGTGAGGTGACCTTGGAGGAATTTCGGTAGGCTCTCTAGTTTTCATATGGAACGCGTCCCATGCTGCAATGATTCTTGCCAAAAATGGGTGCCAAGAAGTATGGAAATGTGTTTGCATAGGTGTGCTAATAATGATAAAAATTTTAGGAAATTATTAAGGAGACCTGTCTTTATAAATGTTACACGTATGTTGTTTGTCCTCAATAGGCAACTTTGTCTACTTGCATAATGGGAATGTTTATTTGATTGGATCACAACTTGTGACTGCACCATTTTTGCTTTGTGCCTAATGTATTACTTTTGCAAATAAAACAATCTGTGAAAAAGTTGAGAAAAATAGGCTACGTCTGCCATTTAAATGGGTACAGAGAAATAAATCACCAAATAACACCAATATTCCCTGAATAGGAAAATTTTGGAGTGAATGTAGATATTTATATAGCCAGAAACGCAAATTTTCACTGTATTAATTGAAAAATATAAACAATATTGCTAAATAATACCTTAATCTTACGATAGAGAGACAAATAAATTTATATTCCTACATATTGCTTTAAATGCATGTGCATGGAGAAATTTTAGAACAAAAAGGGAAATTTTAAGAGCGAATCTAGAGAAATTATATAAGTTGGTATCACGGGGCATTTGTTTCCTCCCGAATTGTTCATTCTGCATAACCTGAAACTGTGGTATTCGGATATATCGGAGATGCTGGCCTGAGCTAGGTTGTTCCCTTTAACATTTATTTAAAGTAAATGGATATCGTAAGTATGTTTTAATGAGATTTCAATATTTTCGCTAAACCTACGTGGAAATCATTGAGTACTGCATGTAAAGAAATAGCTCATCAATTCCCTGCCCTTGCCAATTTTCCACCTGCTTCATAAAGTGTCCCTCTATGTGGGTTGGCTATGGTGCATCGGACCAATGCTCTTCCTACTATCTCTGCTGTTTTCAGCGCATCAAAAAATGCAGTTCCTTCAACTGTCTACTCATCCTCCACACAGCTCTACTCAAACCTTGAACCTTGTTTTTGGCCCTTCTTTCTGTATGGGCAGGGTATTTTGCGATCAGTCGTCCTTGGCTCCTCCTTTCAGCATGAAAACCCCTGGTAAATATGCTACAATTCAGAAAGCCTTCGTGCGTAAGCATGTGTCCGGTTATTCACTATTATAATGGTCACTGACCTTTTGAACTCGCTAACTGTATGCTTCATCCTTTAAGGAGATTATGCAGTACTAGACTTTCGACACATTTCTTTTCTGAGCATCTCTCTAATGCGTGGGTTAATCAGTATTTTCAATCTTTCATCTGCTCTAATTGCCAGCTCTGGAACAATCTTCCTTAATCCGTCTACCTCCAATCTTTCAAATGCATAGTGCCGAGGCACCTCAAACCTTGAACCTTGTTTTTGGCCCTTCTTCCTCTATGGGCGGGGCATTTTGCAGGCAATCGTCCTTGGCCCCTCCTTCCAGCATAAAAACCCCTGCAAGTTTTTGTCTTTCAACTATTCTAGCAGTAGTAGAAAACTAAATAGAAAAGTATAAGAAATCTGTAGACAATAAAAATGTTACCCTGACCCGCAAAATCCGTTGTACAGTTGTGTACATAAAGAATGGAGTTTCAGAACAGACATTTGATGTTGCTTTATTAATTACACTGGTCAACACTCATTTTATTGCCAATCATATAAGAGTGATTTTGGGGTAACTTTGTGGTGCTGATTCCGATTATGACATCGGTTTTGTTAGATTGGCTCTAATTTATGAGATAATGGTACCCCATTGAAACACGTAAAAATGCAAAAAATTTAATGTTCAGGCGGAGCCTACTTACAAATCGCATTGAAATTGTCTCAAATCATACAAAAGTAAACACATGAAATACATAATGGCATTTTATTCGGTCTCACCATCTAGAATGTTCCGGTAGTTTCCCATATGCACGCGTTATGGTTACGTTTCCTATTAATTGAGGGTATTCATTATCTCAAGAACTAGAGCCAAATCGGAAAAACTACTTTCATTTTGGAATTCAGCAACCCCAAAATACCCTAAATTCGTACGAATTTCCTTGGCAACGAAAAAAAAAATTTTTTTGTTGACCTGTGTTATCACTAGGTTTGACGAGTCTGCCAATGTTAAACAAGTGTTGGGTATTTTGTACTAGCTGTATTATTTTTTGCCTTGTTATGTATATATATATATATCAGCGGCGTGCGGTGATTTTTCGTCAAGGGGAAGCAATTCAAGCAAAAACAACAAAGATTATATAAAATAAAAATAAAACTTTAAAATACTCGTATATAATAAAAACAAAACACATATAATCATCTACTTACTTTACTTATAGGTTAATTCTATTCTTCTTTCTTTTTTATTAAATATATCTATTATTTCTTCGTAAAAGGCATCGGTTTCATATCCTTAACAGTTCAATATGTGTTAATAATTTGTACAAAATCATTTTATTATACTATTTATAGCATTTGATTGGTAATCAGGTGGATACATAGTATATACATTGGTTGCCGTTCGTGCAAGAACCTTTAAGAAAGCCGACGCAAAAAATCTCGAGTTGGACAACAATTGACGAAATGCATCCTTTTTCCCAATGACTTTCGCTTTTTTTTTACTGTTACAAATTGTTTCTTTCCATTCTAAAAACTCATTTAATGTTTAATAATGTAGTATTTATTGAATACAACACGTTTCATATATAGTTTTTCTACTAAAAAATTCTATGGCCATGTTAAGCGAAAAAGAATATATATATTTATCGTTATTTTATCCTTCTCTATGTCAAAAAGGAAGCAATTTAGATTTCGCTGTCGAGATCTTATAGTTAATTTTCTTGAAATATCTGGCAACTTATACGTGCTGTGAAAGGCTTGCAAGTTTAGCTTTAATCTCAATTGAGAAAAAGCTTCTTAAACTTTAAAGTATAATACAGCATTTTCTTCTTTCTTTGAATAGGGAAGCATTGCTTCCCTTGCTTCCATGGACCGCACGCCACTGATATATATATATATATATATATATATATATATAATATATATATATATATATATATATATTCAACTGCAAAGAACACGCAGTATAAATAACGTAAAGAACGACGCTTGTATAGGAGATATTCCGCGCAAGACGAGAGAGAGAGAACGAAACAAATGAAAAAATAAGGTAACCACCCGGGTGGTTACCTCATTTTTTCATTTGTTTCGTTCTCTCTCTCTCGTCTTGCGCGGAATATCTCCTATACAAGCGTCGTTCTTTACGTTATTTATACTGCGTGTTCTTTGTAGTTGAATGTATATAATGTTACGGCATGCGGGAGGTGCCCCCTTGGGGCATTGGTTTCTGCGAGTATGTAGAAGAATTACGGCATTTGGAAGAGTGAGGCCCATGGTGTAATGGTATCGCATCTGACCGGCAATCGGAAGATCCCAGGTTCGGTTCCCGGGTGATTACCTCATTTTTTCATTTGTTTCGTTCTCTCTCTCTCGTCTTGCGCGGAATATCTCCTATACAAGCGTCGTTCTTTACGATATATATATATATATATATATATATATATATATATAATATATATATGGGTGTGTAAATGTGGGTAGCCTAAACACAAGAAGGAAAGAGAGAAGGAGAGAGAAAGAGAAGATGTTCTCAGAGGAATGTCTCGAAGCATCTTGAATTCTTCAGCATCACAGACAGGTGGCTTAGAAGGCAGCAAATCGCCTCACAGCCAAGTCGTATAGGGCGTACACAGTTATTTACGTGCATATAAACCAGCATCGCTCTTCCTCAAAAAAACACACACGTAAATGGGAATTAACGCTGTTCTATCCCAAAAAACGAACCCTTAGAATACCTCGCAATTACATATAGCCCCATCTCAACAAGCACATAACGTACACGGTGAATTAAAGTAGTTCTATTATATTGCAAGCTTTTACAACACCTCACAATCCCCTTCGTACAGAGCCCCATATCAAAAAATACATGCCATACCTCACAAATAGTACCACCACCCATTACCTCCATAAGGTCGCAAAAACCGACAAGATAATATAATTATTAAGCTCGTGACAGAAAACCATCACGGTTGTGATGCATTGGATTCCTGTTTGTTCTTTCAAACAAAAACTGAAAGACGGTACACAAAATTTAAAACCAAAACAAAATTTTTGTCTTTATTTAGAAGTATATCTTTAAATCTTATTATAAAAAATATTAATATAATTTATAATAAAACAAGATTTTAGTATTAGGGCTAACTTATTCATTTTTTATAAAAATATCCTATTTTTCAACGGATCCTATGATTCACAATATATAAAAAGTCGGAGAGGAGCAGTCAATTAATTTCAGAAATAAATACACGGATATGTATAAGGCAAATATATACAGGGAAAATTATATATAAATACATTCTCTAGTAGGTATCAACACGAATGCATGAGCAGAATATTAGCCGTCCATTCTTTTACCAGCTAAATCTGACAAAACTTCTCAGCACCTGGACTGAGAGTTTTTTTAAACGTATTTTGCTAATCAAAATATGTTAATGAATTTATTTTTCGCCTTTTATCCCCGTATAAAGAATTATTTCAAACAAGTTTTGTATTAATACATACAAATATTACTTCTAAGCATATTATAAAAAATAGTAATTAATTGGTAAACTAGATTTTAGTTTTAGAGGCAACTTATTAATTTTTTATAAAACTATCCTATATTTCGGATGGATCCTGTGTTTTACTATATAAAAAGTCGGCGAGCAGCAGTCAATTAATTTCAGAAATAAATACACGGATGAGGCAAATATATGCAGGGAAAATATATAAATGCTTTGCTTTTGTAGGTATTAACACGAAGGCAGGAGCAGAATAACAACTGTCCATTCTTTTACCAGCCAAATCTGGCAACTATCTCAACCAGCTGGTGTGAAAAGTAGCCAGCGATGTCTTTAAACCAATATTGTTTCTCTAGACGTATTTTGCTAACCAAAATATGTTAATAAAATTTATGTAAAACGTTTTAGATACATGGGTGGCTATAATGTACTGTAGGTTTATTTTCTATTACTTCCTTCAAACATTTTTTCATCAGCTGGAGGAAAAGTTGTCAAATGTACCAAGACACAGGTCCTGCCTAATAACTTTATCTACAGTTATTTACACAAAGCACAATTCTCTCTATCTCATATATATATATACAGTGGTGGGCACCGTTAACCAAAAAGTTAACTTCGTTAACCGCTAATCCGTTAACCAAAAAGTTAACTTCGTTAACCGTTAATCCGTTAATTCGTTAAACATGTAACGGAAGTTACCGATAAACCGTTAACGTTAACTTTTATTATAAAAAAAATGAAAAACACAATATATATATAATTTAATTTTCCCTTTTCTTCTCGTTCTCCATTTTGTCCATGAGATGCATGTTGCCCTTCATGAAAATTAGCATATCAAAGTTTTCATCAGACAGGGATGATCTCTTGGCCCTCAGGATGTCCTTGCCCATAGAGAACAAACGCTCCACTGCAGCACTGGAGGGGATGGCTGTGTTGAACTTGATGAACAAGTCCACCAACACTTGCTCACCCAAGAAGGCAGCATCTGTCAGCAAGTCCTTGGAGTTGGTCTCCAGCCAGGTCTTGACCAAGTTCTGGGCCTTGCCCTTGAGTGACCTGTGGCTTCTGCTGCTCTCTTTTGTCTGGGTGACAGCACTGAAGAAGTCATCCTCCTCCTCCTCCTCGTTGTTGCTGCCTCCACTGTTGCTGCCCACTTCGTTGGACTGCTGCTTCATGGCCTCCTCGACTGTACCCTCCATGCTTTTCCTCACCCTGGCGACCTTGGTGTTGTCATACTTGTCCAACCAGATGAGGCGAAACCTGGGATGGAAGGCAGCAGCCAGCTGGCATTCGTCATCCTCCAGGAGGGGCCCAAACCTTTTGTCGATGCCTGCCAAAAGTGCGTCGACCAAGGCGCTGCAGTAGACGAGGCCCTTGGACTTCAAGTCCTTAAGCCTGAAGATTGTCGCAGCAACTGTTGGCAGCAGAGTCCCAAGGTAGGCTTGTTCCTCCCCTGGATCTTGTCGAGTGCTTTGGCCACAGGTGACATGATCTGGAAATAAAACAATGGAGAACTAGTAAATTGTAGAAATTCAAATTTGTATTATTCTGCAATATTATTCTGCTGTATTTTACTCAATAATATAACGATAATTGAATGAGCAAAACTAAAACGTATCTACTGGCTGGTGTTAAGAAAAATATAACTTTATTGCAATAAATAAATATAGTTGGAATAATTGTATTCTTAAACGTTTACGTAAACAACGCTATTATTGTACCAAGGTCCTGCATTTAATTGTAACCAGAAAAAAATAAATCGTGGAATTTCCACGAGTCCCGCTAGTTTATTATTAATTTCTAAATATATTACCTTGACATACTCTTTCATTAAGTCGACATCCTGGTCTTTGAAGCTGTTGACCTTCAGCTGGGTCATGACTCTGTGGAGAGCAGGCCTCTTCGTCTCCAGGATTGTGTTCAGGACCATCACAGAGTCATAGGTGGAGTTCCACCTCGTCGTGTTGGGGACAACCAGCCTCCTCCCCACCTCAGCGTAGATGCTGTCTGTCTGCTGTCTGCTCAAACCAATGCCATAAATAACTACCATATTTGGTAAGACACAAATTGTGGCGACGGAAACAAATATATCGCCTGATTTTGCACTGCGGAAATGGAAATTCGTTCATCACTATTAACAGTGGCGGATTAATTGCGCACCTGCTCAGCACTGAAAATAACAGAAACTTTTAAACGTTTATTTATGAATTTTTTGGGTTAACGGACTTGAGTTAACGGAAGTTAAATGTAACGGAAGTTAATTAGTCCGATAATGATTTTCAAAGTTAACTTAAAAGTTAAATCGTTAACGAAAAAGTTAACTTCGTTAATTAACGATTAACGGATTAACGGTTTGTGCCCAGCTTTGTATATATATATATATATACACAAAACATATATACATATATATGTTCTTATGTTCTTGTGTCGTTCGGAACAAACGTAAAATTGTAGGTCCCCTCCGCCACCACGGAGAACATGCGCAATACACAATTACGAACGCAGTTAGGTAGACCAGCCATGAGTGGATCCTAGGGTCTTTGTAGGTCTGAAACATTATAACATTATTATAACATTATATATATGTGTATATATATACACACGCACACACACACATATATATATATATATATATATATATATATATATATATTAAGGTGGAGTGAAAATATCATTTTTGGATTTTTAATTTACTTGAGTGTGGAAAAGTTGCCAATGGGCTTTAGAAACAAGCATGTGAAATTATAATACAATTGAAGCATTGCTTGATTGACCACCAGCGATTTTAATATATGGCATATTTCATGTTTTAACGATCGCTTTGCCCATCAGGAGTCATCCAAGATGCTGGTCTTTCATCCATGTTTATGCAAATAATTAACAGCTTAGTTTGCTGTAGACTGTGTTATTGCATACTTGAGGTTGACATTTAAGATTACAACATGTGTGGAATGTAAATTAATGGCAATTACAGAGGGTGGCCAAATTATTAGAGCTGATGTGAGTAAGTGAGATAAGAAAGAGTTTAGTTAACCATACATTGATTTAATGCTAGTTTCAGTGATGGTAGTGATTTGGTGCGATAACATATGCAGTCCGTGAGTCAGAGGGGATGGGAGATTGGGAGTGGGGGGAGAGTGAGTAATATGCAAAGCGCGGCTGCTCCGCCAAGCTCAGTGCACATGTGGCAGTGAGAATTGAAGGTTATTTGTGCTGTTATCATCATTTTTTCGTGAAACTTGATATTAAAAGTAAGTTAATTACATATTGATATCTGTTTATAGGTGTTTGACAAGTGAGTGTGACAGTATTAATTTGATATTTCTTTTTCTTGCAGAAATTCTTTAATAGTCTTACATTGCTTACAATTTATAATAATTGTTTTTTTTTCAGAATGGAAATTATTACGAGGGAGAAGGCGGCATGTGTGATTTTTGGCGCGCCACGCGAGATACCCACAAATGTTCTTCCCACCTACGCTGATGTTATGAAGGCTTACATCCATACAAGACAACAGCTGACAACGAAGAATAACAAATATCCACCGTTCGCCGAAGTATCAAAAAAAGTTTGCGTTGATGTTGAACTTGTTTGGGAGAAAGCGTCTCTTCCGACCGTGACGCACGGACGAGTGATTGAAACGCTCAGACCGTACAACGAGAAATACAAGAAAATTTTGAAACCATACAAGGCTCGGAAGGACAACGACAACTACAAGCAACAACTTGAACAGTTCAGAGAAGACGCAGATAAACTCTTCGACATTAGCAAATGCAAATGTGTAGATTTCGTCATGAGCTGTAAGTGCGAAAGAGCGGACAAAGTACCACTCAAAGAAAGAAAGTTTCTAGAGGACCAGAGAGGAGCCAGAAAGATGATTATAGGAGGCATCGATTTGGTGGAAACAACAAAGCTACAGAAGAAAATATCCAGGAAAGTCTGTGAATCGAGAAGACACAGCATTCACCAAGAACAATCGAAGCAGCAATGCAATTCTGGAAGCTACAACGAGGAAGACAAGGACGACGACACTGACAACAGCGACGAAGAATACACCCTATCTAAGTCACACTGTAAACCTGATCTATCGACACTGGAGAGTAAACGTCAAAGAATGACGATGACTGTACGATTACCATGTTTGGCTAAAGCGTGCGATAGAACGGGCGTCTCAGATCGAGCAGCGGCCGTTATTGCCTCATCCGTGCTACAAGACATTGGAATTGTGTCTACAAATGACACCTCCAAAGTCATTGATCGTAGTAAAATTCGCCGAGAAAGGAGTAGAACTCGTCAAGAACTGACAAAACTAGACAGCAGTATGACAGACTTGCCTGGATTATACTTCGACGGTCGAAAGGATAGAACGATGAAAAATGTACGAGACGCCGCAGGACATAGCCACCTGGACAGAGATACAGAAGAGCACGTCAGCATTATTTGTGAACCAGGTTCATGGTACTTTGGCCACGTGACGCCGTCAAGTGGATCAAGCAAGGCGATTTCCAAAGTAATCTTTGAATGCTTGGCTGCGCGAAGTGTGGATCTCGACAGTGTGAAAGTCGTCGGATGCGACGGAACCGCTGTCAACACTGGACATAATGGCGGAGTTATTCGGCAGCTTGAGGAATTACTACAAAAACCGCTGCAATGGCTCGTGTGCTTATTACATGGTAACGAGCTCCCCCTGCGACACCTGTTTCAGCATTTAGATGGAGCAACTACAGGACCTAAGTGCTTCTCAGGACCGATAGGGAAATCTCTCACAGCATGCACGGAACTCCATATAACATCGTATGAACCTATATCTCCATTACAGCCACTGCCGCATGTTGACGTGAAGGACCTGAGCACTGACCAGCAGTACCTGTGGCAGATGTGTCAAGCTGTCAGTGAAGGACACTGTCCCTGTGATCTAGCATTGCGAAAACCGGGACCATTGAACCACTCGCGATGGTTGACAACTGCCAACAGAATCCTCCGCCTCTATGTTGGCCTCGATGCACCATCCAACAACATCAAAACTCTTGTCACATTCATCATCCGGGTCTACGCCCCAACATGGTTCGCCATCAAGACGCAGCCATCATGCAAAGATGGAGCCAAACATCTGCACGGGATGATGGTGAGAACACGGTACCTCAGCTCCTCTCTAAAGAAAGTCGTCGACCCGGTGATTCGGCGAAACGGCTTCTGCGGACACCCCGAGAACGTGCTATTAGCCATGATCACAGATGAGCGACCACATATAAGGGAACTCGGACTCAGAAGAATCATGAAGGGAAGATCACATGTGTCTGCAAACAAAATCCGCAGGTTTCGAGTGCCACCGCTCAACCTCGACGCGACCGAATACCAGGACATGGTCGATTGGCAGACTTTGACCGTGACGGAGCCTCCTGTTACGATGGATATGACGGACAACGAATTGAACGACATGATCTCTGCTCAAATTTCACCAAGTGTCCTCTTCCCTCGCTTCCCTTGTCACACACAGGCGGTGGAAAGATGCGTGAACCTAGTTACCGAAGCTTCAGCCGCTGTGTGTGGCGAGACGTCCCGCCATGGATTTATTCGGGCTCGCGTCGCTTCTCGGCAGCTTATGCCGAAACTTGAGTCTAAACGTGACTATCAATTCTGAATTAACCATGCATGCATAACTCAGACTCTATCGTTAGCATAATAGTGTGCCAAAATAACTAAAAATATATAGTCTGATGTTTACTCGTATTTTAGGTATTTTTGTGTAAAATCGTATATTATTGTAAACTTATAACGTCTGGTGGTCGATCAAAAGATTATCTGATTTTAATAAACTTTTTTGCATATTGTTCTATTAGTCCATTGGCAACTTTTAAAACCTCAAGTAAGTTAAAATTCACAAAAAAAAATTTGGGGCCATTTTCACTCCACCCTAATATATATATATATACATTATAACTGCAAACACTGAGTATAATTAACGTAAAGAACGACGCTCTGTATAGTAGGAGAATATTCCGCGCAAGATAAGAGCGAAAGAACGAAACAAATGAAAAAATGAGGTAACCACCCGGGAATCGAACCCGGGATCTTCCGTTTGCCGGTCAGATATGATAACCATTACACCACGGGTCTCACTCAATCAAATGTCGTAATTCCTCTACATGCGCGCGGAAACCAATGCCCCAAAGGGGCACCTCCCGCATGCCGTAACATTATATACATTATAACTGCAAACACGCAGTATAATTAACGTAAAGAACGACGCTTTGTATAGGAGAATATTCCGCGCAAGATGAGAGCGAAAGAACGAAACAAATGAAAAAATGAGGTAACCACCCGGGAATCGAACCCGGGATCTTCCGATTGCCGGTCAGATATGATAACCATTACACCACGGGTCTCACTCAATCAAATGTCGTAATTCCTCTACATGCGCGCAGAAACCAATGCCCCAAAGGGGCACCTCCCGCATGCCGTAACATTATATACATTATAACCTCATTTTTTCATTTGTTTCGTTCTTTCGCTCTCATCTTGCGCGGAATATTCTCCTATACAAGGCGTCGTTCCTTACGTTAATTATACTGCGTGTTTGCAGTTATAATGTATATAATGTTACGGCATGCGGGAGGTGCCCCTTTGGGGCATTGGTTTCCGCGCGCATGTAGAGGAATTACGACATTTGATTGAGTGAGACCCGTGGTGTAATGGTTATCATATCTGACCGGCAATCGGAAGATCCCGGGTTCGATTCCCGGGTGGTTACCTCATTTTTTCATTTGTTTCATTCTTTCGCTCTCATCTTGCGCGGGATATTCTCCTATACAAAGCGTCGTTCTTTACGTTAATTATACTGCGTGTTTGCAGTTATAATGTATATAATGTTACGGCATGCGGGAGGTGCCCCTTTGGGGCATTGGTTTCTGCGCGCATGTAGAGGAATTACGACATTTGATTGAGTGAGACCCGAGGTGTAATGGTTATCATATCTGACCGGCAATCGGAAGATCCCGGGTTCGATTCCCGAGTGGTTACCTCATTTTTTCATTTGTTTCGTTCTTTCGCTCTCATCTTGCGCGGAATATTCTCCTATACAAAGCGTCGTTCTTTCGTTAATTATACTGCGTGTTTGCAGTTATAATGTATATAATGTTACGGCATGCGGGAGGTGCCCCTTTGGGGCATTGGTTTCTGCGCGCATGTAGAGGAATTACGACATTTGATTGAGTGAGACCCGTGGTGTAATGGTTATCATATCTGACCGGCAATCAGAAGATCCCAGGTTCGATTCCCGGGTGGTTACCTCATTTTTTCATTTGTTTCGTTCTTTCGCTCTCATCTTGCGCGGAATATTCTCCTATACAAAGCGTCGTTCTTTACGTTAATTATACTGCGTGTTTGCAGTTATAATGTATATAATGTTACGGCATGCGGAAGGTGCCCCTTTGGGGCATTGGTTTCTGCGCGCATGTAGAGGAATTACGACATTTGATTGAGTGAGACCCGTGGTGTAATGGTTATCATATCTGACCGGCAATCGGAAGATCCCGGGTTCGATTCCCGGGTGGTTACCTCATTTTTTCATTTGTTTCGTTCTTTCGCTCTCATCTTGCGCGGAATATTCTCCTATACAAAGCGTCGTTCTTTACATATATATATATATATATATATGTGTGTGTGTGTGTGTGTGTATATATACAGAACGCAGGAAATATATGCAGCACAGCATTACGCACATCACCCTTCTATTCAACAACACCCACCACTGATAAAACAACCACAGTGGTATCACGGGCCGCAACCCCAATACTCCCAGATGCACCGGCCCAACCAAATGCATCGACCAGGAAACGACCATCATTTACGAAAATCGAACACGAAGATTAGAAACCCGGTAAATGTATTATACACAAATATACAAGGCCTCTATACGGACCATGTAGACTGCAAATTACAATATCTGCAAAATTTAGCTACGGAAACCAGCATAGATATCATATGCCTAACGGAAACACACTTACGTAAGTGCGAAAAAGGCTGTGAAAACTGCATCAACAATACTGAAATAGCTTTGCTGGACTACAACATATACGGAGCATATAGAGTGGCCAGACGAGCGGGAGGGTGTTGCATCTACGTCAAAAACACATACACATGTGAGGTAAAGGTAAACAAATCAAACAGCACAGTCGAAGTTATTATATTAGAAGTTAAAGAACTGAACCTAACCATTATGGACATCTACAGACCACCAAACACCACAAAAAGTGAATTCCAATTTGCCATTAAAGAAATACAAAACATTTTACAATTACTTGAAACTTCAGGAACAAATATTCTAATTTGCGGAGATTTTAATTTCCCATTCATAACATCGAAGAAAAATGGCGAAGTCATATATGTTGAGAAGTTTCATGGCAACATTACAAAAGATGATAGACCCCCAAGCAATAATGCTATTAGATATGATGGAACATTACGCCCTTACTCAGAAATCTGTGAAGCCACAAGGAAAGAGAACGTTTTGGATTTGATTTTGACAAATAACAATGAGATAATAATAAATAAAAAGGTAACGCACACAAATTTCCCCGACCATAACCTAATCGATATACAATTGAAGTTAGCATCCAGAGGTCCGAGAACGCATCCCGGAGAGGCAGAAGGAATATTTGAAGGCTTAAACATAAATTCAAAGAAAGTAGATTGGGAAAGTGTAAATAAAGATTTAAAGGAAGTAAAGTGGGAATTACTATTTCACGAGAAGACTCCAGAACAAATACTACGTATAATGGAGTCTGAAACAAAACCTATATTACTGAAGCATGTTCCAAAGAGACAAAAGAGAAAACGTAGCAAGCTCGAGAGAAAAATCAGGACACTATTTAGACAACGGGAGCAAACCGTAAAACATCTCCACAGATGCAAAACTGATGCAAGGAGACTTAAACTAGAGAGGAAACTAGGCGAAATAGAAATGGACGTAAAGCAAGCATTCATACATAAGACAAACGAGGAGGAAAACAAGGTAGCAGAAAACATAAAAATAACCCAAAATACTTCTTCACATTTGCTAAAAGAAAAATGCAGTGCAAAGAGAGTATTCGTCCGTTGATAGACGGGGAAGCTAAACACACAAATAACCCCCAAAAATTAGCGAACTGCTTCAGGAACAATTTAACTCTGTGTTTAGCACCCCTAAGTCCGAGATGAAAGTAGAAAAAGCAGACGAAGTTTTCGACATTGATACAAATCAGTCAAGGACAAATTCTGGCACAAACCTATTAATGGACTTCGAGTTCTCGGAAGAGGATGTAATTAAGGCTCTATCACAGATGCGAGACAATTCGGCACCGGGCCAGACAAATGGACTGCCACATTTCTGAAGAAATGTAAAGAGAGTATTGTCAAACCGTTATACTTACTATGGAGAAAATCACTCGACACAGGACAAATTCCACTGCCATTAAAGAACGCGAACATTGCCCCTTTATTCAAAGGTGGTAACAGAACAATGCCCAAGAATTATCGGCCGGTAGCCCTCACCTCACACCTTATAAAGTGCTTTGAACGTATAATTAGAAGCGAAAGTACCTACTACCTACAAGAAAAGAATTTATACAACCCAAATCAACATGGTTTCAGGGCTGGAAGCAGTGGCGGTTCCTCATATGGGCAATATGGGCAGCCGCACAGGGCGGCATTTGTGGAGGGGCGGCATGAGCGCCTGCAAAAAAAATAAAAATAAAAATAAGAATAAATAAATAAAGAAATAAATAAAAATAAAAAATAAAATAAAATAAATAATAAAAGATCAATAAATATATTTTTATTAATAAAAAACCATCTATTGCATTTTCCATAAACCTTCCCATAAAAGACCTAAACAATGCAAAATGCTTCCAGATTAATATTATTGGGAATAAAGGCCCATACTTTAACATATGTAATGTTATTTTTCTGGGTTTGGTTAAATAGTGAAATGTATATTATTTATTACAGAACGAATCTTCACACTAAGCCACTAAGGTCTGTCAAATAACCGCAAATGGATAAGAAGAGGTCAAAGCTATCAGGTGCTCAGTTTAGAAAAAAGAGGAAAGAAGAAGAGGAGAAACGAGCAAAAGATAAAGGTATAGAGCTATGTCATCTACTCTTCACTGCTATATTGCACTGCTATTTTGTGATATAGCTTTCTGAGTCATTTGAAGTGTACTATTATGTATATAATTAGCCATTAACCAAGGAGGTTGTATTATTCATTTGTTTCCTATTCTAAAAGTTTAATAAATTGTGCTTAATAACATGTTAAATTAATTGTACTAGCCTATTCATGCATTGGTCTGTTATGTTCTATTTTACTATTTGCAGGGGCACTTTTGAAATATTTTGGAACACCCTCTGCCACTAGCCAGGATGAGAAGCCGTCTACTTCTGCCATTATTGAGGCTGAGGAGCCATCTACCTCCTCAGCCTCACATATGTCTCCACAAATGCAGTCTGATCCTGAGGATGAAGACCCATTTGCTTCTACTTCTCCCCGGCAGGACTCTTCAGGTGAGTTTGTGTGCACATATGTCTGTGAGTGTGTGCGTGTGTGTGTATGTGTATGTGTGTGCATCCCTGCAAAGCATTTTGCAAACAGTTATAAATTATAATGTTATTATCACTGGGTCTGGGTTACTGGGTATGTGTGGTGTTTCACCACCATAATTCCATAACACCACCACCATAACAAAGTGCTGTGAATAATGTGTTATCTAACTTAGGTGTGTATACTAATGAGTAATGCTCTTGTTCTTTCTATTAGAAATGCCTGGAGCAGAATCGCCTCCTGAGGATGAGTCTCTGTCCACCGACCCTGCTAACTGGCCTTCAGTTCTGACTGAGAGAATTCGGACACAACTGGTTTCCAGGGGACCAAGTCAAGTACCATCTGACTTTGTATTCCCTAGAAACGACAGTGACGGAAGAAGTTTCCACCATCAATACTTCAGGAAGTCATTGGTTAGTGGGGAAAATATAACCAGAAGTTGGTTGGTCTATTCCTTAAAAAACAACAGCCTTTTCTGTTTCTGTTGTACATTATTTTCCAAGAGGAAAATAAATTTAACAAGTTTGGGACTCTCGGACTGGAAGCATGCAAGCTCATTGCTCACATCACATGACAACAGTTCAGAACACCTAAATTCTATGAAAATCTGGAAAGAACTGGCAGTGAGGATGAGAAAGGGGGAGACCATTGACAAGCAGGAGATGGCACTTCTGGAGGCTGAGAAGTTGAGATGGAGAGCGGTGCTGACACGTCTCACTGCTATTGTGCATTCTCTGGCAGTTAGGAATTTGGCACTAAGGGGACATACAGAAAAATTGTTCTCACCATCAAATGGCAATTTTCTGAAAGAAGTTGAACTGATGGCACAATTTGATCCTATAATGCAAGAGCACATTAACCGTGTCCAAAAAGGGACCTCCAGTCACACCAGCTACCTCGGCCACCACATACAAAACGAACTCATTGATTTGTCGAGCAGCAAGACCATTTCAGCAATGGTGAGCGACATCAAACAATCAAAGTTTTTTTCAATAATTCTAGATTGCACTCCAGATATCAGCCACACTGAACAGTTGTCAGTTGTGATTCGGGTTGTGTCACTGGAGGGGAAGCCCCATATAAAGGAACATTTCATGGGGTTTTTGGAGGCAGAGGAGTCCACTGGTCAACATTTGGCATCTCTGATTCTGAAGAGACTGGAGGAGCTAAAAGTTCCTTTCATGGACTGTAGAGGACAATCATACGACAACGGGGCCAACATGAGGGGAAAAAACAAGGGTGTTCAATCCAGGCTCCTAGAAATTAATCCCAGAGCTCTGTTTGTTCCATGTGGGGCTCATTCTCTGAATTTGCTTGTGGCCGATGCTGCTAAGGGATCTATTGATGCCACAAGTTACTTTGGCATCTTGCAGAAGCTTTACAACTTGTTTTCAGCCTCCACACAACGATGGGCCATTTTGAAAAAACATGTGAACATCACATTGAAGATGTGGTCTGATACAAGGTGGGAAAGCAAGATCAAGAGTGTGGAGCCCCTGAGATATCAGGCAGCTGCAGTGAGAGATGCACTGATCGAGGTGAGGGACCACACCAAAGACTCTGTAATAAAGGTCGAGGCTCAATCTCTGTCAGAGGAGGTTGGGTCATACCGCTTCGCCATTTGTTCAGTGGTGTGGCATGACCTGTTGTGCCAAATTCAGCATGTGAGCAAGCAGATGCAGTCTCCTAGCATGCACGTTGATGTTGCAGTAAATCTCCTAAAAAAAACAGAGAGAGGTCTCCGCAATTACAGGGCAACAGGTTTTGTGGCTGCACAAATGGCAGCCACAGATATCTGTGAACAAATGAATGTGGAGGCTGTGTTAAAACAAAAACGGCTGAGGTCCACAAAGCGGCACTTCTCCTATGAAGCATCTGATGAGCCCTTGATTGATGCTTTGAAGAAGCTGGAGGTGACATTTTTCAATGCAGTGGTTGATGCTGCAACATCAGCCATTCAGGAAAGATTTTCCACGTTGGAAATTGTGGGAGAGAAGTTTGGAGTGCTGACACATTTCCAAAATCTCACATTTGAGGAGCTGACAGAACAATGTGTGAACCTTAGTACTACACTACACTTTAAGGGACAATCTGACTTGGATGGCAGAGAGCTTGCACAGGAGCTGAAGAACTTGCCTGACTTGCCATCAAAGACCATATCCTTGCTTGAACTGCTGACATTTATCCATGAAAGGGAGCTCTCTGAAATATATCCAAATTTGTGGACTGCTCTCAGAATTGGTCTTACTCTTCCAGTCACTGTTGCTGAAGCAGAGAGGAGCTTTTCAAAGCTGAAGCTCATCAAATCCTACCTGAGGTCAACTATGTCACAGGAACGCCTTACCGGTCTGGCCATCATCAGTATAAATCATACAATTGCTGAGCAGATTTCATATGATGATTTAATTCATGACTTTGCATCAAGGAAGGTAAGAAGAGTCAGGCTTTAGATGGCAGTTGTGCTGTGGTGCAATTTATTTTGTTTCTTGTTCAAAGTGTAGCATAATAATTACCCTCTCTTAAGTGTCTTATTCTATTTATGTGATAGAGCATTTGTACAATTTAGAAATTTGATTCTCTAGTTTATTTATGGCAGTTGTGCAATTTAATTTGTATTTTTCCTGTTCATAGTATCATAATTACATTCTCTTAAGTGAGTTATTCTATTTACGTGATGAAGGATTTGTAAAATTCAGAAATTTGAGTCTTTGTTTTGGTTCTGAAGTTCCAACAATTAGTCCAATAAAAAGTTATTTTGTGAAAGAGTTATGTCTGTCCTTTATTTTGGGGGGATTCGAATGTGTGTGTGTTTGCGAACAGGGGGGGGGCGCTGAAGGTGAGGTTCGCCCAGGGCGTCATGTAAGCTAGGACCGCCACTGGCTGGAAGATCATGCCTATCACAGCTATTAGACCACCAGGAGAAAATATTGGAAACACTGTGTCGAGCACAAAGCATAGCTGTAATCTATACTGCATTTGCCAAAGTCTTTGATAAATGTGACCACTGACCATGGAATTATAGCACATAAACTCAAGAATACAGGAATTACTGGAAAGCTGGGAAGATGGATATTTAATTTCTTGACGCAAAGAACACAAAGAGTGGTGGTAAATGTAGTCAAATCGGAAGTCTCGTAAGTAGAGAGCTCTGGGTCACAAGGAACAGTATTAGCTCCCTTGCTGTTCATAATAATGATTGCAGATATTGATGCAGATATCAATGACAGTATTGTATCATGTTTCGCAGATGACAAAAAGATACGCAATAAAAATATTGAACGAAGGTGACATAGAAAGATTACAAAACGACATTGAAACATTATTCCATGGGCAGAAGACAACAATATGAAGTTCAACGAAGAAAAATTTCAACTCTATGGTAATAACAAGGAGCTACGGAAAAAAGGATACAAAACTCTGCAAGCCAAACAGATAACACAAAATCCACAAGTCAGGGATCTTGGAGTAATAATGTCGTCGGACGTAGAATTCAGAGAGCAATATACCTTACCTTATGAACCTTATGTTGTTTCGTGTGTTGGTCTCTCTTCACACGGAGGTCAAGCTGGTGGCCCCGCCTCTAGGTCTGGCCTGGTGGAGAAAAATAATGGGAATCATCTGGAGGAGCTTCCGCAGCAGAAAAGCAAATATCATGCTCAAATTATGGAAGAGTCTAGTCCTACCAATAATTGAGTATTGCTCAGTACTCACAAGCCCATACAGAAAACGAGACATTCCGAGCACTGAAGCTATACAAAGGACTTTTACATCTAAGATAGAGGAAACGGAAGGTGACGACTACTGCTCTCGACTACAATCACTGAAACTCTACTCTCTCGAAAGAAGGCGCGAGCGGTACACAATAATATACATATGGAAAATACTTGAGGGCTCTGTCCCTAACCTTAGAAATGAAATAGAAACAAACTGGAATGAGAGAAGAGGCAGAGTTTGTACGATCCCAGCTGCGGTGGGACAAGGGGCCATGAAAACGAGGATAGAAAATACCCTCAGAATCCGAGGCCCAAAGCTTTTCAGTTCAATGTTCTACCAAAAGAAGTGAGGAATTTCCAGCACACCGACCTGCATAACTTCAAGAAACAGCTGGACAGATTCCTGTGCAAAGTCCCTGACCAGCCATGCGTGGCTGGCTACGAGGGCAAGAGGAGATCAGACAGCAATTCCCTCCTTCAAATGAGGCGAGATGCTGCAGAGAGGTCGACCGTAGGTTGATCCTGAGTCGTCGTTCGAACTCACCTAAAGTATGCACCTAAAGTTTGCATATATAAATATATATATCCCAGACCATACCATATATGCTAGCTTAATTGGAATTACCGGTTTGAAAAAGATTTCATGACACCTTATGCGAGCTAATTACTGAACAATAGTTATATGTGGAGAATGTGTCAACTATCTCCACCAGCTGGTATGAAAAAGTTGCCAGCGAGGTCTTTAAACCAGTATTATTTTTCTAAACATATTTTGCTAATCAAAATATGCTAATGAATTTATATAAATCGTTTTAGATACATGGTGGCTATAATTTACATCTCTCTCTCTCTCTCTCTCTCTCTCGCTCTCTCTCTCTATATATATATATATATATTATATATATATTAGGGTGATGCAAAAAAGGGTCAAATTTTTTTTTTTTCAATTTTCAGGGAGACACCATCCTATTTTATTCATATTCCTAAGAAAGCATTGTATGCGAAATTTGGGGTTGAAAAAGAGAAAATTAGAGGTTGCTACCAAGCTTTAAAAATAAATGTATATCAGTTTGTGCTCAAAAATATTGTTTTGTTGATATTTTCGCCGGAGCCGGTTTGATATGTACCTAGTTAACCTAGTTTGAAAAAAAACGATGACATTCTAGACTATAGTACGTAGTGAGCTCATAAAATAGTAAATAATAGGCACGCTGATTTCCGCACCACCTCTGAGGTACAGCGTATAGCGCGTTAACTTTTTTTTATGTGGAAGTTTCCCCAGTAGGCATATCATAACCACTTATGTATGTTATTTTCGTTTTTTGTGAAGCAAGAGTAATGTTTTCTTGTTTTTGTTTGAGAGTGACGACCTGTAACTTTTAACAATTTGAAGAAGGTATTGTTTCTGCTCTTCATCATTGGTTATCAGTTTGTTGTATTCCTCCATCAGTCGTACACCTCTTTCCGCAATGTCGTTTACCACTTTGAGTCCATATGCGATATCTCTTGCATTCGCATAACTTTCATCATCATTCCATTCTTCAGCATCTTTTTCAAGAAAAGTGCAAGGCACCTCTAGGATTTCAAAGAATCTTTTTGTGTTCGCAGTAACGAAATCCTGCAGTTGTTTCTGCCCAGCTGATTCAGGATTTATTGATGCTCGTTTGCTCGGTTTTGAGTCAACTGGTTTCTGCAGAGCATGCTTCATTTTGTTTTTTGTCTCATGCGAAACAGCTGAATCAAAAAATGCAAGCGCCACAAGCTCCTCAGAGAGGTACCACAAATGTCTCAAAAACTTATTGAGTGCAGCACTTGCAATTTTGTCATCCTTTTGCTTGTAGAGCTGCAGACTTTGCACAAAATGCAAATCTGAACGGGGGGCGCATGAGGGTATGGGTGCCAGGTACCACGATCTGATGTATATCGCAGCTGAAAAGCAGCAAACATCTCTCAGTCCTTTTCCTCTCTCTCAGTTAGTTTAAACTGAGATTTAAACATCCAAATTTTAATGCAGTAAATTAGCTTGCCCATCCATCGTGCTCTGTGATAAGCTCCGGGTGCTTTAAAGCTGATTCCTGACTTGGGGGCACTACCGATGAAAATGAGCGTTAGCTCGAGCAATTCCTTGTAGTCATCACGAGGCTGCTGTTCATCAAGCTGAGCTTGAGCAAATTGAATGAGTTCTTCAGCATCTGAGATTTTCTCTGCAATGTTAGGGTCATCTGTTGCTGTTTGGTAATTGTTCTTGTCAATTTCCACCCACTTTGCTTTGAATCTCTTAAACAGTTGTATGTCAGGGCCACTAGAAGATGGCAAGGAGACAGAAACTGCAGCTTCTAACACTATTTCGAAAATATGATGTCGGCAAGCCAGCCACAGCATATCTTTATCCAATCTTTGCTCTAGTAACATACAAGCACCACTCTTAGAACCTGTGTTGGAGGCAGTGGTGTCAAAACACATGCCCTTCACTTGGTCAGATATATTCCACTCCAATACTAACTGATGGACAGCATCTGCAATGTTTTGACCAGTTCCTCTGGCAAGTTTGGGAATACCAAGAAGCTGATCAACTCCTTGGCCGGAAATTAGAACTGGCAGTCGATCAACATTTTCATGACCAGTAATATCTTCCAGTAGTTTGCCGTCCCAATGTATTTGGAGAGGGCAATTTGTTTCGAAATCCTGCTTCAAATTTTCTGCCATTGTCTTGCGGTTCCTTTGTCTTGCTCTCCGTATCGATGAATAGCTAACACTGTATTCTTCAGGGTTTTGCCCAAGAGCATTGATTGTTGGGATCAAGATTTCCGAAGCAGCTCTATCACTTACTTTTGCAGCATCAAGAGATACAAGCATTGAAGAATCCATAAGCTTTGCACTCTTAGACTTTGATCTACTTTGTCTCGAAGTTGATGGCTGCTGAGGGTCAGCAACAAATTCTTCTTCTGATTTTGAACTATCTTCATTCAAACTTGAAGGACTTGAACTTGAGAGCACTGCTGCTTCGAAAACGGCTGTTTCCCTCTTTCTTTTCTTTTCAAGCAATGTTTCCTTTTCTCTAGCAATCTCTTCCATTTGTGAAAAAACTTTATCCACTCCAGACATTTGCCTTTTCTTCCTTTTTGTCGTTGCAGCATCAAAAACTCACGATCTTCATCTATCTTTATCATGTCAAGAGCACTTGCATGTGCAATGTCAAACAGATCTTGCAAGTCATTTTGCCAGCTCTCTTGTTTTTGAAGTAGTGCAGGTGATTGCTTCTTCTTATTATTTCTGTTCTTCTTTAGTTTCTCCCACTCGTTGAAAAGTTTCTTTACTCTCTCCACGACATGACATTTCAACACTGTTGGGATGCGTGCCTTTCCCACACATCCATAACATCTCTAGCAGTCAACAAAGCCGCTGTTTCACCTGTTGCTTTTTATTGATCTTGTAGTTCATAAACAATGCTAATGTTTCCCTTTTAGATGGAAGCTGGGTTTTTTTGAAGGACTCTATAGGATGTCCTATGAGCCAAACAACTGTTTTGTGACGCGTATGCCGCTCCATGAGTGCAACTCAGCAACTGCTATACAACCACTCTCAGCGAAGGCAGCAAAGATACTGAGTCAGTGACGCCGCACTTACACTGACGCGGCCGCCACAGTGACGTCACAGCAAAGAAATGATTCTAGAATGTTCGGCCACGGCGTCTATAGCAATGAAAGGGATGAGAAGGTTTACGGAAAGAGGTTCAGAGTCTGTTATGACTGCTATATGTTGCTGACTACCATTTTTGATGAAATCTGCAAAATAAATAAATGTACAATAAATACAAACTGAAAAATAACAATATACAAAATGTTCAATGGATGGTAGCAACCTCTAAAATGTCTTCAATTGTGCTGAAATTTTGCATGTTCAGTTTTTACACTAAATTAAATAAAATTAGAGGGTGTCTTCAAGTTTTTGAAATGATAAGTTATTTTGCATCACCCTAATATATATATATATATATACCCCTCAGAGGTAAACTGTGATATTAAAAAAAATAAGGAGACTAGAGCTCTCGAACTTCATACATGCTTACCTTAGTATGTTGTTCGTCTTAATTGAGTTGTTCGATGTGTCCTCCTTGCTGCTCAACGCAGGCCTCCAAACGTGAACGCCACTGATCAATACACCTGTTTGCATATCGTTGAGACACCTCCCAGCCGAGCAGAATTCTTTCGCGTAGATCATCTATGTCTCTTATATTGGGGCCAGGGATGTAAACTTTGGACTTCAGGGCTTCCAAAACACCATAATCTATTGGTGAAAGATCAGGGCTACTATCCGGCCACAAATTGGGTTCGATAAAATCCGATGTTTCGTTCTCAAGAAATGTGACAGTTTGGCGTGCTCTGTGAGCAGGGGCTCCATCTTGTTGGAAGGTATATCTTTCACTCTAATTGATATTCGACGAATTAGTGGTGAAAGATATACTTTCCAACAAGATGGAGCCCCTGCTCACAGAGCACGCCAAACTATCACATTCGTGTGTATATATATAGTCTACAGTCTACACAACAGCGAGATTTCAGGGCTATACCAAAAAGTAGCAAAAAGTGAACGACCTCTAAATATACTTCTAGCTGCGTAATTTTTGGCGTGCAGAGTTCTTTAGTCAAATGAAACAGAAACAACCATGTGGAGTGATATATATCTGATATTTATTTTTACCTTATGTTTTTGGGCCACCCTAATGTTGGCTGAATATTGCTGGTTTCTCATTAGGGAAACTCCCGAGAATATATACAAACGAGAAACATCAGCAAAGCGATTTTAAATGTTGTTCTGATCTTGTAATAATTATGTTGAAGTATTCAATATATTCTAATTTATATATAAGACTTTTATTACACGCCCCTTCAAAACGGTGAGTGATATAGATATTCTGACATCATATTTGAACTCAGCGCATCCAAATTTATAAAAATTACTTTGTTTCGTTTAAAGGACAGAAAAAGTTTGAAATTTTGTCGTGTCGTGTTATCTTAGCCTTTTAGTTGCTAACATGGATATATGGAAAACCAGGAAATCAAGGACAAAACCTATTTTGGACAAAAAAATAGTATGTGGAAATTTTCCATGTGGCATCACACTTTATACCAAAGGCATTCGTTGTACCAGCAATGTTGTTCAACTGGTGTTTTTGTCTGTCGAATTTGACGAAACCGATTTTTATTTGGTGGACCCTGTGCACTCCGAACGACACGGATAAGTTTCTCTACGTCACGGAAATTTTTCCGACGCTCGAACGCAGCCTAAATTTGTTAAATTTTTACTAAATCACTGATTTGCACTAAATTACCTGAAATCGCACTAAAAAAAGCTGGTAAACCAAAAGAGTTGAAAATAAACAACGTCATCATTTGTCTATTATGGCAGCATGGATCCTGGGGCATCCGCTCTCCGAACGCAAGGATTATTCAACAGTGTCAACAGCAACTTTTTTTTTTTTTTTGCAATTCTTATGATGCAATCTGATGATGATGATGCAGTCATAATAAATAAAATAATACAAAATATCACGAAAAACAATAAAATTCCAAAGCAAAAATACGAAAAAATTCTTGAAACATGAAAGCAAACAGAAACTAAGAAACAAACCATATGTTACCGGCAAACTCCGACGAGACGGTAAACCGTAGATTGCCTAGGCATTCCGCGGATTCCCCGTCAATATTTGGCAAAGACCGTAATATCCTTTTATTTCGCACTTTGTCTAAATCTTAACAGGCAATCTGAGGATGATCAAAGAACTAACACACACCATTTTTAAACAATTTTTGAACAAGTTTTTAAAAAAAAATTTCTAAAAAAAAAAAAAACCGGGCATACAGTTGACCTAACTGGGCCTTCAATGTTATTCCGATGTCCGCCATTGAAGGCCCGGTTAGGTCAACTGTATGCCCTTGACAATTGGTTAGGTTAAGTTGTTATTTTGGTGCTCTTCCAATATGTGCTCTACCGCGAAACTGTGATCTACCATATTCCAATACGTGCTCTACCGTGAAACTAGCCTTATAAGGCTAACTAACGAAAATATCATGACTTAACCTAACCAATCGTTAGGTCAACTATACGCCCTTGACGATTGGTTAGGTTAAGTCGTGATATTTTCGTTAGTTAGCCTTATAAGGCTAACTAACGTACCTGCTGCTAATCCGAATAATCTAAGGTAGATCACGTATTGGAATGTAAATTTCGCGGTAGAGGACATATTGGAAGAGCACCGTTATTTTCATTAAAACTAACGAAAATAATATATACTGTATATAAATAATATAAATATATATATATGTGGGTGTGTATGCATGTATAGAAAGGCTTCTTTTATATATAATGTGAAATGTATGTATGTGATTCCAAAGGGATAACCTAACCTGGCTGATCAGGCACAAAAAAAAATTATATATATATATAGTGTAGAGGATAGGTACTAGTGTTGTAAATTATTACATAATAAATCGGTTTGTTTGTGCTACATTTTGCAATTATTGTCATTAATTAAAAATGCTCTACTTCCTGAGTTGTGGATTAATTAGTGCGCCTATTAGAATACGTGGACTCAAGCGAAAACATGATTAAACGCATAAATTTGTTTACTCTCGTGGTGAACGCTTCGCCTCTACCCACCCAACTCCGTCAACTGTCCCCATTGCTTCAGTTCTTTCGTGTCTTTCGTAGTGTGAGTATCGCTAGACAGTTACTGTGTATAATAGGTGAGTTCATGTTGCACCTTGCATGCCATACACACTATAATTAGTTACTGTATTTTCCGGGTGAAGATTATTGTTAATGCATATGCGAAACATCTGAAAAAATCAGAACGAAGAGGCGATAAAAGAAAAAAGGAGCTTTAGCCTAACTTGAATTACATACATTCATATATACAGTACACCCACAGCTTTGTCCGGAGCTGAAGGGCGTGTCCCCCTGCGGCAAATGGGAGAATGCATCTTTCTCTGATGTAAGGGTTTCTTTGCCCTCGCGGACCATAGGATCTGTATAGGTCGTCGCTAAACGCTGTCGTGTTTTCACCCGAGGAAAGTTTCATAATGCACGAACCCAAACTTAATAATTATATATACATATATAATTTTAATATATATATATATATATGATGAATAAAACCACGAAGGAAAGGAAACACAAAATGGTGCTCAAGCGCTTTCGTCTAATGACATCCTCAGGAACACTGAAGTACATAAAAAGGTTACAGCCTATATATAGGTTACAGAAAAAAATAATAATAATAATAATATACACATACATATATATATCAGTGGCGACTCGTGACATTTTTGTTCAGGCATGCAATGTTATGGAATGGAAGAAAAACATCCGCCTAACCCTCTTGCCCAAACTTTGCATATTGTTTACATAGAACTTAGCAAGTTAAAGGTGTTTTACAAACTTTTGGGGACCTCTTTGAAGGAAAGTTCATTTAATGTTAGGCTTAAATATGCGAACAAAAAATTAGACATATTTATATATAGTAGTTACCGAATTGATCTAAAGAAAAAGATACAAATTTAAAATTTACCTTGAATAATTGTGAAGCATTATTTGAATTGAAATTCTGCTCTCCTAGTTTTCCTGCAAAATTCTTCGATGACCAAATTGTAAAAGTACTCTCGATTCTCCATAAGCTTCTTGAGGAAATTTTTTTCAATTGAAATTAAGGCAAGATTAGATAGCCTTTCTTCACTTTGGGAACTCCGTAAATAACTTTTAATTCTTTTAAGCGCAGAAAATGATCGCTCAACACTTGCTGTCGATATTGGTATAGTTAGAATCAAATTCGTCAATTTATATATTTCCTTAAGACCTTTGTGCATTTCGCTTTCCAGTAGATATTTTAGGAGCTCAGCAACATTCTTTTGGAAAAAGATTTGTGCGAATATAAAACACACAATTCAGAACGGAGACGAGGAAACTCAAAAATGAATTGTAGCTTCTTTTCAAAGATTCAAAAGCTCTCTCTGGGAAAGTAACATCATAGAACTCAAATTTTTTGCAATCTAAAAGCTCAATGAATTCCAATTTTTCCATTGAACTGAAACGCTCTTTCATTTGAAGAAGTATATTATCGAATATTTCATGAAATAGTTGACTATACTTCTCTTGTGGAGAAAGACTCTGTTTCCTTTTACATACAGGTTCACCACATCTTTCTGTTATCAAGTCCCACATATCTGCAAATTTTGTATCCCTTATTTGTTTGATTTTTTTCATAGTGCTTTCAACGGTGATTGAGCTATACACAATATCCATAGATTTTGTTTGCAGCACATTAAATAGATATTCAGTAAAAGGAAAAATTGAAGAAAATACTTCTAATAAAAAATTAAAATCGAAAGTATCGATACCAGCAAGCAATCCGCGTGCACTATTTTTGTTTTTTCATCAAATTTCTTTGGGTTTTCAAGAATGCTTTTTAAAAGATCTATTATATCTTCTTTATTTTCCTTAACTCTTTCAACTAGACGAGATGAATAGTTCCACCGCGTTGGAGCCAGTTTAGGGAAACGCTTTCCAACAACTTTGTCAAGCATTGAAGTTCGCTTAGTTGAACTGCTGAAAAATGATGACAAACTTCCTAATACTGAAAAAAAATTATTACATTCGGAAATTTCAGCGACAGCTTGGGATAAAACAAGGTTAAGTTTATGGGCGTAGCAGTGAAGAAAAATAGCCTCTGGTACAGTTTCTCTAATCTTTGTTTGTACTCCATTAAGATCGCTCCCCATAACAGCAGCACCGTCGTAGGTTTGAGCAACTAATTTTTTCAAACAGCCCAGTTCACCTAGTTGCCTTATAGATAAATCAGAAATCGCTCCTGCACTTCTATCATTGCTGACGTCATTGAATTTTATAAATCGTTCACAAATCTCTCCATGTTTATTAACATAACGAACAACAGTAGAGAGTTGAGAAAAACAGCTGACATCAGATGTTTCATCTAATAAAATCGCCACATACATGCAGTCGATAAGCTCACGTTTTATTTGTTCTAACATAACTGCACTAATACAGTAGATTGAATTATGTCATTCTGAATAGCAGATGATGTTCCCTTAAAAACAGTCGCAGTTTTTAAATGGTTTTGAAGCTTTTCATCGAATTCTCCCATACAAAATACCAATTCAATATAGTTACCCCTATTGTCAGCGTTTTCTTCTTCATTGTGACCGCGAAATGCTAATTCTTGCATACCTAAAAAACATGTTATCCTAATCAAACGTTTCAAAATTTCTCGATTCTTATTAACTTCTTCGTTATGTCTGGAAATGGCAACTGATTTCTGCTTGTCGAGTATTAAATCAATTCTTTCTGACTTTCCAAATGTTTTAAGATCAACAAATGCATTTATGTGAGCAAGAGATTTTTCATGGCGAGAAATTGCAGTATGTAAATTGTTTAAATCGTCGTATCCACGACTAACAGAATTCCACACAGAGTTATCTCTTGAAAATAGGAAACACGACCAACAGTACAATTTGTTATTTGAAATATTTCCACATAACCAGGGAACATCATCATACAGCTTAGGATTAAATTTCCTAGTGAAGCCTTTATTTTCTTTGCTTAAATTCAAATGTGGAATCGGTCTGCCATTATTCAATATGCGCTTTTTCTCATCAAAAGAGAGTGAGTAAAATCTTCTAGTCTTCAATTGATTAAACACATCGTCAGTCATTATGGGCACTACAATGCTATAATTTATTTAACTGATTATCCAAAATAATTAAAGCACAAAAGGGAACACCGAACACAAGTGGATGCTTGCGGCGGTGGTACTGGAAAGAAGCCTTGTCAGAATTGCCAGATGTTACTTTTTGGTGAATGCACCTATAAAACTGAATGCATGCCGTATTATTTTCATTAATTAAAAAAAATCAGAACAAAGCTTTTTAATTATTTTTAGTAAAAATATTAAGTAAATTTTCTAAGCATATTTTAAAACATATTGCCTTTTGAATTTAGCTATGAGGCTCAAAAAAATATCTTATGGATAGTGAGAAGTCTCCTTAAAAAATTGCCCAAGGCAAGGCGGTGTAAACAAAATCATGTCTTATTTCACTAGACAATTAAGAACATTTTTCTGTACCCAGACTGAATTAGTGAATGCTTTAGCTACAAGTATTTCGATCTGTGTACAGAAAAATGTTCTTAATTGTCTAATGAAATAAGACATAATTTTGTTTACACCGCCCAATAGCCAGTACATGCGTGATTGAAGCCTTTGACTATTTTTAGTTTCTGAAAATTATTTTTGTCAATTATAATCCTTACTTAGATCTGAAAAGAGAACATATTTAACACATGCATTGCATGCGTTGCATTCATTAAGAAATCGCCACTGATATATATATATATATATATATATATATATATATATATATATATATACACACATATATATCCATATATATATATATATATATATATTATATATATATATATAATGCAATAAACGGAGAAGTAAAAATAAAAATTAAAAATTAAAGGATTATCAGAAGGCATACAGATTTGTAAGGAAAAAATATCGATTTTTAGCACAACATCAAATGAATTATAAAAATACAAATTTATACTGGAAATCTGCCCGGGTTTTAACACACTGCCTTTTTTGGTTAAGTTTCGATGTCTATAAAAATAAAATTAAAATTAAAAGTTAATAAAGTAGCATACAAGTTTACCAAAGATTTAGTGTTCTACCCTTCTTATCTAAATCTGTTCTGAAGGGATTCAAAACAACAGGATCGAGTTGAAAAAGACCTTTGCTTATGTTGAAGTTATTTGAAAGTTGGATAATGGCAGACTCAAGAATATTTCTATTAACAATGTTGCTAGAGTGGAATAAAACTGAAGCATTATTCCAATCAATACAGTGGGATAACTCTGACAAATGGACAAAGAGGGCACTGGACAACTGTCCTGTTCTAACGGAATATTGATGCTGTTTTATACGTGTGTGCAAATCCTTTCCCGTCTGACCTATGTAAAAGGAATCACATTGTTTACAACCAATTTTATAGATAATGCCTGAATTATTGGTAGGGCTATTTTTTACTATGATATTTTTCACAATATTGTTATATGAAAATACTACATTAATATCCAAAAGTTTAAGTACATTAGCAATGCCTAAAAAGCCCGGGAAAAATGGAAGTACTAAAATATTTTTTGACAAAGTACGAGTGTTATTATTGACACGATAGAAAGTTCGTTTTGCCTTGCTGAGACAAGATTCCATAAACGCAGATGGATAACACAGATCACTTCCAATACCGTTGATTTTTTCCAATTCGGCATCGATGTATTCCGGACTGGCGATCCTAAGGGCGCGGAGAAACATTGATGAAAAAATGGCCTTCTTAGTGGGGGTGTCATGTCCCGAGTAAAAGTGTACGTAGGACAAATTGTTTGTTGTTTTCCGATACATACTAAACTTAAAACCTGGGCTTTCCCTATGTACACGCACATCCAAAAACGGGATTGAATTGTCTTGTTCCACTTCTAAAGTAAACTTAATGGAGGGGACTTGATCATTTAACTGAAGAAGGAAGTTATCCAGGTCACGATTCATGGGCCAGATACACAAAATATCGTCGACGTATGCTACTTTATTAACTTTTAATTTCCATTTTATTTTTATAGACATCGAAACTTAACCAAAAAAGGCAGAGTGTTAAAACCCGGGCAGATTTCCAGTATAAATTTGTATTTTTATAATTCATTTGATCTTGTGCTAAAAATCGATATTTTTTCCTTACAAATCTGTATGCCTTCTGATAATCCTTTAATTTTTAATTTTTATTTTTACTTCTCCGTTTATTGCATATATATATATATATATGGATATATATGTGTGTATGTATATATATATATATATATTATATATGTATGTGTATATTATTATTATTTTTTTTTCTTTTTGTAACCTATATATAGGCTGTAACCTTTTTATGTACTTCAGTGTTCCTGAGGATGTCATTAGACGAAAGCGCTTGAGCACCATTTTGTGTTTCCTTTCCTTCGTGGTTTTATTCATCATAAATATTTTTCACGTGTTACTTTCGTGAAATAATTTTCATATTATATATAATTATTAAGTTTGGGTTCGTGCATTATGAAACTTTCATCGGGTGAAAACATGACAGCGTTTAGCAAGATGCATTCTCCCTTTCGCCGCAGGGGTACACGCCCTTCAGCTCCGGACAAAGCTGTGGGTGTACTGTATATATGAATGTATGTAATTCAAGTTAGGCTAAAGCTCCTTTTTTCTTTTACCGCCTCTTCGTTCTGATTTTTTCAGATGTTTCGCATATGCATTAACAATAATCTTCACCCGGAAAATACAGTAA
Organism: Bathynomus jamesi; assembly: GCA_023014485.1. Lineage (NCBI taxonomy): Eukaryota > Metazoa > Arthropoda > Malacostraca > Isopoda > Cirolanidae > Bathynomus > Bathynomus jamesi. The sequence continues at coordinate 1,390,639 of JAJOZX010000452.1, read as the reverse complement.
CTAATTATATCGTGAAAATTTCGAGAAAATGGAATAGTTGGCATGGATGCTTGTGTAAACGAACAGACACCATCATCATCCCATATATATATATATATATATATATATATATATATTAAGGTTCAAACCACAGATGCTTATAGATTAAATACAACATATAAAAGAAAGGTTTCACTCCACCTATACACCTTTTTATACTTGGCATTATCAGTGCCAAGTATACAGAGATTCAACGCACTCATCACCACTAAAAGCAACAATCCTCCATGTTATCATAATCCAATAAACAGTGTGCGGTGCTACTGTAGTATGCGGTCTACCTACGATTGGTTAGGTTTAATCATGATATTTTCGTTAAAACTAACGAAAATATCATGACTAAACCTAACCAATCGTCAAGGGCGATTGACAATGGGATGTAAACAAACAATTAGTAAACAAGATAAGAAGCTATAATTAAAAGGTAGACCGCCGAATCGTAGGTAGACCGCATACTACAGTAGCACCCAGTGTGCTTCATAAGCATTTCCATTCCTATGTCATTAGTTTGCGTTGCAAACACTCGTGGCTTTATAGGTCCGGATGTATGATTCATCAAGATCCACCGTGAGTTTATATCCTCCCCCCCCCCTTCTAATTAACCTATAATCAAATTCAACCTAATCTATTGTAACCTAACTGAGAGCTATTTTAGTCAATATATTAACCTGCCTAAACTTCATATAACTCAAGTAATTATTATAGACATACCTAAATTAATTATATTAAACTTAAATTTTATTTCGTCCCACCCCCCTAAATGGGGTTGTGTTACGCAGTTAATAACATGACAAAGTAATTACCTTTTTATAATGGGTGTAAACTGCAGAAGGTCTACTTCAAGTAAATGAACAACTCATTTAGTCCCTTTGTCTCGAAATTGGTCAATAGTCTATCGAAAGAACAGGGTAGTCGCAAAATGTTCCCTCGGCTGCTTGGTTGATGGGGGTGTTTAACCTCCCTCGTAACATCTATTCTAAGGTCATATGACGGAGGGAACCTACGGCTTTACGTGGGATCTGAACCACGGGTCACAACATAATCTCGACGCGGAGGACGGTCCCCCATCCAACTACTCTCCAGACGGAGTGTCGCTTTACTTCGCTGATCAAAAGGAATCGGTGTTACGACATTGGCCACGACGTAACCCAAAATATTCAGTTAATTGAATATATATATATATATATATATATATATATATATATATACGCCTCGGTGGTGTACTGTTTAGCGTCACTGACTACGAATCTATTGGCTCCGGGATCGAGACCCGGTGACTGCAGGCAGCGCGCAGCAAAACCCACCTGTTCATCCTTCCACACAGGAGTGTAATGCTACGGGAACGCACGGGAGCGTCGCTCCCGCACCTCCATTCATCCAAATTTTATTTATTTATTTTTTTTAGTTGATACGTGGAAGTTGGGTCCAGTAGTATGACCTCAAAATGTTAGAGTGTAATTGCAATGCAACATTGCATGCAACATTATGAGTTTTTAACCTCCCTTCAGCCCACAAATATATATATATAGATATATATATATATATATATATATATATATATTATATATATATATATATATAAATAGGTGTGTGTGTGTGTGTCTGTGTGTGTGTGTGTGTGTGCATGTGGAGAAAGGCTTCTTTATATATAATGTGAAATGTATGTATGTGATCCCCAAGGGGTAACCTAACCTGGCTGTTCAGGCCCACAAATATATACCTATATATATATATGTATGTGGGTGTGTAAGTGTGGGTAGCCTAAACACAAGAAGGAAAGAGAGGAGGAGGAGAGAGAAAGAGAAGATGTTCTCAGAGGAATGTCTAGAAGATTTTGAATTCTTCAGTATCACAGATAGGCGGCTTAGAAGGCAGGAAATCGCCTCACAGCCAGTCGTATAGGCCGTACACAGTTATTTCGTGCATATAAACCAGCATCGCTCTTCCTCAAGAAAACACACACGTAAAGGTGAATTAACGCTGTTCTATTCCAAAAAACGAACCATTAGAATACCTCACAATTACATATAGCCCCATCTCAACAAGCACATAACATACACGGTGAATTAAAGTAGTTCTATTATATTGCAAGCCCTTACAATACCTCACAATCCCCTTCGTACACATCCCCATATCAAAAATACATGTCATACCTCGCAAACAGCACCACCCCCTGGTCCACCCATTATCTAGATAAGGTCGCAAAAACCGAGAAGATAATATAATTAGCAAGCTCGTGACAAAAAGCCATAACAGGTGTCAAAGTTGTGATGCATTGGATTCCTGTTTGTTCTTTCAAACAAAAACTGAAACAGGTAAACCAAATTTAAAACCAAAACAAAATTTTTGCCTTTATTTAGAAATATATCTTTAAATCTTATTATAAAAATTATTAATATAATTTTATAATAAAACAAGATTTTAGTATTAGGGCTAACTTATTCATTTTTTATGAAAATATCCTATTTTTAAACGGATCCTATGTTTCACAATATATAAAAAGTCGGCGAGCAGCAGTCAATTAATTTCAGAAATGAATACACGGATATGTATAATGCAAATATATACAGGGAAAATATATATATAAATACATTCTCTAGTAGGTATCAACACGAATGCATGAGCAGAATATTAGCCGTCCATTCTTTCACCAGCCAAATCTGACAAAACTTCTCAGCACCTGGACTGAAAGTTGCCAGCGAGGTCTTTAAACCAATAATATTTTTCTAAACGTATTTTGCTAATCAAAATATGTTAATGAATTTATTTTTCGCCTTTTATCGCTGCATAAAGAATTGTTTCAAACAAGTTTTGTATTAATACATACAAATATTACTTCTAAGCATATTATAAAAAATATATATTAATTGGCAAACCAGATTTTAGTTTTAGAGGCAACTTATTAATTTTTTATAAAAATATCCTATACAGGGTGTCCCAAAAGTTCCTATCTATTTTGTTGAAATAGGCTGAATTTCAAATAAATGTCACACTGACCTGAATACAGATGCATTTCTATACAAATTACAAGTATTACACCATTAAAATCTTTAATTAGTAGTTTCCACATGTGCTCCATCTGTATCTCTGCAAATCTCAAAGTGGTCAGCTGCATTGCGGAACACATTTCCGAGCATTTCAGGGGTTATTTTCTCAACTGCTTGCCTAATGCGATCTCGCAGATCTGGTAAATCTCGAATATTTCTGCGATAGACCTCTGATTTAATGAAACTCCAAGCAAAGAAATCCAATGGGGTCAAATCCGGAGATCGCGCTGCCCAGGGCCTATTTCCTCCACGTTCAATCCAACGATTTGGAAAACGCTCGTTCAGGTATGTCTGAACAATTCTGGCATAATGACATGGTGCCCCATCCTGCTGAAAGACTACATTGTCGAGCATACCATCTTCAAGAAGTTGAGGTTCTAGAAAATTTTGAAGCATATCAAAGTAAACAGGCCCTGTCACTGTAGCCTCTGCAAAGAAAAAGGGCCCGTAAATCTTAGACTTCGTCATTCCAAGCCACACGTTGACTTTAGGTGAGTTTCTTTCCCATTCAGTGAATTCAGTTGGCTTTTCATTAGCCCAGATGCGACAATTATGTCGATTGATTTTACCACAGGTGTGAAAAGTCGCCTCATCGCTAAACAAAATGTGGTCCATTAAATTGTTATTTTGGATTTGTTCGACCAGTTCCGCACACATTGCTGCTCTTTTTGGAAAATCTTCCTCGTGTAAGCTGTGTAACAGCTGAATGTGATAACACTTCTTCTTCAGCGTCGAACGCAAGATTCTGTGAACAGTTGTTTTGGGTATGGTCAATCTGTGGGATGCTTGGCGAACTGACATTCTTTGATCGTCTTCGAACATTATGCGAACAGATTCAATGTTTTGTTGTACTGTTCTTGGGCGTCCACTTCTTCCTTCATCATGCACAGATCCAGTCATTTTGAATTTGTTCACCAATTCACGAATTGCTTTACCTGTCGGTCCAGGCTCATGAAACCTTCTTGAGAATCGGTCTCTAATTTCACAACATTTCATTCCTCTGATGCGACATGTTACTATCATAACGCGTTCATGCACAATGCACATCCATCACCAATGATATGGATCTGAAAAAATTAATCAAAAATTTAAAAATAATTAAAATAGAAATCTAATGCATGTATTTGTCTAGAAAAGTGCATGCAATCATGTCATTAAAACATTCATTTGAAATTTAGCCTATTTCAACAAAATAGATAGGGACTTTTGGGACACCCTGTATTTCGGATGGATCCTGTGTTTTACTATATAAAAAGTCGGCGAGCAGCAGTCAATTAATTTCAGAAATAAATACACGGATAAGGCAAATATATACAGGGAAAATATATAAATGCATTTCTTTAGTAGGTATCAACACGAAGGCAGGAGCAGAATAACAACTTTCCATTCTTTTACCAGCCAAATCTGGCAAATATCTCCACTAACTGGTGTGAAAAGTAGCCAGCGATGTCTTTAAACCAATATTATTTCTCTAGACGTATTTTGCTAACCAAAATATGTTAATAAAATTTATGTAAAGCGTTTTAGATACATGGGTGGCTATAATCTACTGTAGGTTTATTTTCTATTACTTCCTTTAAACATTTTTCCATCAGCTGGCGGAAAAGTTGTCAGATGTATCAAGACACAGGTCCTGCCTAGTAACTTTATCTAGTTATTTACGCAAAGCACAATTCTCTCTATCTCATATATATATATATATATATATATATATACAGAGTGTCCCAAAACCATGTATACATTTTTAAAAAATTTATAACAGGCGAACCCACTAACGGATTCAGATGATTTTTATTTCTTTTTATAGGTAAAATATACATCGAAATAATAGATAGTTTAATTTGTTTTAAACACGTAAGTGTTCAAAATGTCGACCATTGACATCAATGCACCACTGCGCTCTTTGATTCACTGATTGGCAGACTTCAACAAAAATGTTTGTAGGGATATTTCTACACGCTTCTTCAACTGTGCTCTTTGGTTGTTCAAGTGATGTAGGTCTTCTACTGTATACTTCATTTTTCAAATGACCCCCATAAAAAAAAGTCAAGTGGGTTCAAATCTGGTGAACGTGGTGGATACTCGATACTACCTCGTCGTTCGATCCACCGATAATGAAATGTTTCATCAAGGTAGTTCCTGACATCCTGATGGTAATGAGGAGGTGCTCCATCTTGTTGAAAGTAAATGTCCTCATCTCCGTATAACTGTCGAATTGCAGGAAAACCTTTGCCCCGAAGCATGTTGAGGTAGCTATGACCGGTAACTGTACCATCGAAAAAGAATGGACCAACCAAACCTTTGGAAGAAAAACCACACCAGACAGTTATACCCGGTAAATTTACATGTCGTTCCACATAAATGTGTGGATTTTCTTGTGACCAGTATGTGCAATTATGACGATTAATTATACCATTCAACTTAAATGTAGCCTCATCAGACCACACAATTTTGTCCGCAAATTGGCCATCTTCTGTGTTTTTACTCGAAACCATTCGCAAAACTGGATTCTGCGATCCGGATCATCCTCATTCAAGGCATGTAATAATCTCGGGATGTAAGATTTCCATTTAGCATTCTTCAGAATTCTGTGGACACTTGTCTTACTTTTCCCTGTTTCACGAGCACATCTCACAGATTTTCTTGGTGATCGGTTGAATACCTGTAGCACTTCATCAGAAGTGTTAGCATCTGTTGATGTCTTTGGACGCCCAATCGCTTGCTTGTACACATCATGCACAGTACCTTATACTTCAAATTTCTCACAGATACGTGAAATAGTAAGTCGAGTTGGAGGATTAGTTCCAAAATTGTCTCTCCACTGTTGTTGAACCTTTGATATCTTCTCAACTTTAAAATACGACTTTAGTATCCATTTTCGTTGCTCAAATGATAAGCGCACACTTCCATTTTCCATGTTTACTGTAGGCAGGCAAGGCTATTACTAATTTCTATTTTGTATCTCCTTAGGCTAGGCAAGGCTGTTAACAATTTCGCTGTTGTATCTCCTTAGGCGATAGGCTATAAAAGAAATAAAAATCATCTGAATCTGTTAGTGGGTTCGCCTGTTATAAGTTTTTTAAAAATGTATACATGGTTTTGGGACACTATATATATATACAGAACATATATATATATATATATATATATATATACTGTATATATATATATATAACAGTGTTTTAAAAGGCTAATTAATTTCGGCTGGTCACATCCAAACTCTTTTCAAAGCCATAAACTAATTAAAATATCTAAAAAAGTTATAAAACTTCTGTCCTGTGGAAGAGCTAAGGTTAAAATGACTGTGTGAAGGCATAAAACACGGACAAAGAGATGGTAGCTGTCGTACGTCTGGCAGTTGGCAAAGGCAAACTATTGCCCAGATTTCAACTTTCGAGATAAGAAATCTATAGAAATCAATCCTGTACATCTGGCAGCCGGTCGTGACTCGAAATTGCCCTAAAATATTTGAAAATGTTAAAATGTTACAGGGTGAAAACCACTTTTCAGGCTTTTTTGAGAGCGATAAAACCTTTTTCTAATTTTAACAATTTTACACTTACGAAGATTTTAGATTACGTTCGTTCTTGCAAAAACTTTCCTTTGGTGTCAGTTAAACGAGACCTGGATTCGAAGTTTGATAAACTATTCAGGGACAGTCCATGGTTTAAATTTAGCAATTTGGACTCGAGTACTTTGCCAAATACTGTAAAGCCTCAAATCTTAATCTATTTACTCCGAAGTGATTTATTTCAAATGAAATCTTTCACTCTTTGGGTAAGGGCTCTAGGTTTCCCAAGATTTTGTTGGGTGCCCTTTCCAGATTGAAGAACAACCCGAACCTTATGCTTGTGAAGTCTGATGAGGGAGATAAAGTAGTCATTTTGGACACGTGATTATATCCCTAAAATGAATGTCATGTTGGCTGATGAATCCGTTTATTCCAAAGTCAGCAATGATCCACTAAAGACTTCCCAGGCTTCTTTTAATAAGGAGTTGGGAAGAATCCTTAAAGATTCTCCCGAACTTTTTCAAAGATTTAAATCTTATTTGCCCGATCTTCCTTATATATATGGGCTTCCAAAGGTACATAAGCCCTCAGTACCTTTGCGCCCTATTATTTTTAATGTGGGAAATTCTACTGAACAGTTGTCTAAATGGCTCTCGAGCCTCCTTTCGCCATTAGCAGGCCAAATCTCTGGAGCACATCTTAAAAATTCTGCAGAGTTTGTTGACAAACTTCGAGGTACAGACCTATCGGGAAAGAAATTGGTGAGTTTTGACGTGGTTTCTTTGTTTACCAGAGTCCCTTTGGATCTAACCTTGCAGTTCCTGGAAGAGTGGCTTCATGATCATCCTGAGACCATTCAGTTTGATTATGGAATTATTTTGGAGCTTGTTAGACTTTGCTCGAAACATAACTATTTTTCTTTTAACGAGTCATTTTTTAGAGAGAGGACAGGTTTACCTATGGGCTCTTCGCTCTCTCCAATTTTAGCTAATATTTTTATGGAATTTTTTGAAGTTAATTTTTTGCCGGAATTTTTGGTGCCGGGGGTCAATTGGTTCCGTTACGTTGATGACACGTGTGTTATTTTGGAATCTCATGTAGATCTGAATGAGCTGGTGGGAGTTCTTAATAGTTCTGTACCCTCAATACAGTTTACGTATGAAGTTGAAAATAGTGGATCTCTCTCGTTTTTGGATGTTCTTATTTCAAGAGATCCTAACCAAAGACCTTCTTTCAAAGTATTTAGAAAGCCTACGCATTCAGACAGCTACATTTATGCTTTTTCCAATCATTCTCTTTGTACTAAGAAAGGCGTTATTTCCGGTCTCTTTTGAGAACTTTCAGGATTTGTGACCCCATTTATCTTGATGAAGTTTTACATATTAAAAGTACATTTATATGTTTGAGTTATTCCAAATTGTTCATCGATAAAGCTTATTTTGCCGCTAGGAGATCTTTCCTTTCTCCCAAAACTGGGAACCGGGATAAAGACGTTTTATTCCTGAAAGTGCCCTTTGAGGTTAACGAAGGGCTTTCCTCACTCTTGCCAAAGCAGATTAAATTGGTCTCCGTTGTGCCAAAATAAATTGTCTTCGTTCATTCGTCATCCTATTACTAAAGCCTCCAACAATTCTGGCGTAGTTTATGAAATCCCATGTGGAGGCCCTCCCTGAAAAATACATCGGAGAGACAATTGATTTTCAGAGAAGGATTAATTCTCACAAACGTGACCTGAGATCGGATAATGCTTATAGTAGCCTAGTTCAGCAAAGGGAACAGCATAATCATATTTTTAACGTCCAGGATTCTAAACCTATCATAAAGGTCAGGGACCAGGAATAAAGATAAATATACGAGGCATTTTACATTTTGGCAGAAAACACCATTTCCAATATTAAGTTGTCCTATATTATGGATAGCTTTATTTTTAACATTTTTAAATATTTTAGGGTAATTTCGGGTCGTGACCGGCTGCCAGATTTACAGGATTGATTTCTATAGATTTCCTATCTCGAAGGTTGAAATCTGGGCAATAGTTAACCTTTGCCAACTGCCAGATGTACGACAGCTACCATCTCTCTGTCCGTGTTTTATGCCTTCACACAGTCATTTTAACATTAGCTCTTCCGCAGGACAGAAATTTTATAACTTTTTTAGATATTTTAATTAGTTTATGGCTTTGAAAAGGGTTTGATTGTGACCAGCCGAAATTAATTAGCCTTTTTAAACACTGTTTTATAATTAATTTTATTTTATTTTTTTCCTTGCGGGTTGGTGTAGTTATATATATATATATATATATATATGAGGTGTCCCGCGTCTTAAGGTACCTAAGCGCCAAAATTAAAATTCGCCAGAAATCGCCTCCAAAGTTCAGCAATATTCTCGCAACAGTATCTCTGTTATTAACTGAGCTAGAACGTTCATTTTTGGCTAAATTAGAGTTCTAAGTATGCTAATGAAGATGTTAATGAGTTTTTGGAATAGATTTTCATATTTTATATTTGTTATATATATATATTTTTATTTTTTTATTTTCTTATTATGCCGAACTTTGGGTGAACTTTTGGCTGGCGATATGGGTGAAAAAAGTAGTTCGCTTCATAAGGTTTTCAACCATACTTCTAGTGTCGTAAGGTCATTATAACCCAAACCACGCGATAGCGGAAGGGTGAAAATAGTGATATCCATCAAAAACACGTTTTCGCCTGTGGTGGCCCTTAGGTGCCGTAAGACGCGCGACCCCTCATACATATGTGTGTATGTGTGTGTACAGAACGCTGCAAATATATGCACACAACATTATGCACATCATCATTCTATTCAACACCACCCACCAATAATACAACAACCACGGTGGTATCACGGCCCGAAACCCCAATACTCCCAAATGCACCGACCCAACCAGAACCAATAACCAGAACCAAACAGGAATCGACATCGACCAGGAAACGACCATCAATCAGGAAAATTGAACACGAATATTAGAAACCCGTAAATGTATTATACACAAATATACAAGGCCTATATACGGACCATGCAGACTGCAAATTACAATACCTGCAAAATTTAGCTACGGAAACCAGCATAGATATATGCCTAACGGAAACACTTACATAAGTGCAAAAAAGGCTGTGAAAACTGCATCGAGAATACTGAAATACCATTGCTGGACTATAACATATACAGAGCAGATGGAGTGGCTAGACGAGCGGGAGGGTGTTGTATCTACGTGAAAATCACATACACATGTGAAGTGAAGGTAAACAAATCAAACAGCACAGTCGAAGTTATTATATTAGACGTTAAAGAACTGAACCTAACCATTATGGACGTCTACAGACCATCAAACACCACAAAAAGTGAATTCCAATTTGCCATTAAAGAAATACAAAACATGTTACAATTACTTGAAACTTCAGCAACAAATATTCTAATTTACGGACATTTTATTTTCCCAGTCATAACATGGAAGAAAAATGGCGAAGTCATATATGTTGAGAAGTTTCATGGTAACATTACAAAAGATGATAAAACCCAAGCAATAATGCTATTAGATATGCTGGAACATTACGTCCTTACTCAGGAAATCTGTGAAGCCACAAGGAAAGAGAACGTTTTGGATTTGATTTTGACAAATAACAATGAGATAATAATAAATAAAAAGGTAACGCACACAAATTTCTCCAACCATAACCTAATCGATATACAACTGAAGTTAGCACCCAGAGGTCCGAAAACGCATCCCGGAGAGGCAGAAGGAATATTTGAAGGCTTAAACATAAATTCAAAGAAAGTAGATTGGGAAAGTGTAAATCTATACTATAATAAGAGAGCTGTCCGTCTGTCCGTCTGTCTGTCCGTCTGTCCGTCACACTTTCAGAAATTGTGAGAAAAAATTGTGAGAAAAAAATTCAGAAATTGTAAAAAAAATTCAGAAATTGTATTACGGGCGGCAATGTGAAGCTCAAGATTTCGTGACTGTGTTCTTTTCTGTAGTTTAGCAATGGGGGAAGGGTGGAGGTGGGGGTAATGGGGGATGGGTGGGGTAATGGGGAGGGGTGGGGGTAATGGGGGAGGGGGTTAGCCCCCAAGTTGTATGAAAGGGGGTGAGGAGGTTTTGGGAGATACCAGATTCAGAAATGTTGACACAATGTGAAGCTTAAAATTTTCACGGCTGGGTTCTTTTTTTGTAGTTTAGCCTGTCTAACCGTCAGCGAAGCGGCGGGAACTGTACTAGTAAAGATTTAAAGGAAGTAAATTGGGAATTACTATTTCACGAGAAGACTCCAGAACAAATACTACGTATAATGGAGTCTGAAACAAAACCTATATAATTGAAGCATGTTCCAGAGAGACAAAAGAGAAACCGTAGCAAGCTCGAGAGAAAAATCAGGACATTATTTAGACAACGGAAGCAAACTGTAAAACATCTCCACAGATGCAAAACTGATGCAAAGAGACTCAAACTAGAGAGGAAACTAGGCGAAATAAAAATGGACGTAAAGCAAACATTCATACATACGACAAAGGAGGAGGAAAACAAGGTAGCAAAAAACATAAAAAATAACCCAAAATACTTCTACACATTTGCGAAAAGGAAAATGCAGTGCAAAGAGAGTGTTGGTCCGTTGATAGACGGGGAGGCTAAACACACAAATGACCCCAAAAAAATTAGCGAACTGCTTCAGGAACAATTTAACTCTGTGTTTAGCATCCCTAAGTCCGATATGAAAGTAGAAAACGCAGACGAATTTTTCGACATTGATACACATCAGCCAAGGACAAATTCTGACACAAACCTATTAATGGACTTGGAGTTCTCGGAAGGAGATGTAATTAAGGCGCTATCACAGATGCGAGACAATTCGGCACCAGGGCCAGACAAATGGACTGCCACATTTCTGAAGAAATGTAAAGAGAGTATTGTCAAACCGCTATACTTACTATGGAGAAAATCACTCGACACAGGACAAATTCCACTGCCATTAAAGAACGCGAACATTGCCCCTTTATTCAAAGGGGTAACAGAACAATGCCCAAGAATTATCGGCCGGTAGCCCTCACCTCACACCTTATAAAGTGCTTTGAACGTATAATTAGAAGCGAAACTACCTACTACCTACAAGAAAAGAATTTATACAACCCAAATCAACATGGTTTCAGGGCTGGAAGATCATGCCTATCAAAGCTATTAGACCACCAGGAGAAAATATTGGAAACACTGTGTCGAGCACAAAACAGCTGTAATCTATACTGACTTTGCTGAAGCCTTCGATAAATGTGACAATGGAATTATAGCACATAAACTCAAGAATACAGGAATTACTGGAAAGCTGGGAAGATGGATATTTAATTTCTTGACGCAAAGAACACAAAGAGTGGTGGTAAATGTAGTCAAATCGGAAGTCTCGTAAGTAGAGAGCTCTGTCCCACAAGGAACAGTATTAGCTCCCTTGCTGTTCATAATAATGATTGCAGATACTGATGCAGATATCAATGACAGTATTGTATCATGTTTCGCAGATGACACAAAGATATGCAAGGAAATATTGAACGAAGGTGACATAGAAAGATTACAAAACGATATTGAAATATTATTCCATGGGCAGAAGACAACAATATGAAGTTCAACGAAGAAAAATTCCAACTCCTAAGATATGGTAATAACAAGGAGCTACAGTAAAAAGGGTACAAAACTCTGAAAGCCAAACAGATAACACAAAATCCACAAGTCAGGGATCTTGGAGTAATAATGTCGTCGGATGCAGGATTCAGAGAGCAATATAACATCAAAATTACAACGGCTAGAAAAATAATGGGAATCATCTGGAGGAGCTTCCGCAGCAGAAAAGCAAACATCATGCTCAAATTATGGAAGAGTCTAGTCCTGCCAATAATTGGGTATTGCTCAGTACTCACAAGCCCATACAGAAAATGAGACATTGCGAACATTGAAGCTATACAAAGGACTTTTACATCTAAGATAGAGGAAACGGAAGGTGACGACTACTGCTCTCGACTACAATCACTGAAACTCTACTCTCTCGAAAGAAGGCGCTAGTGGTTCACAATAATATACATATGGAAAGTACTTGAGGGCTCTGTCCCTAACTTTAGAAATGAAATAGAAACAAACTGGAATGAGAGAAGAGGCAGATTTTGTACGGTCCCAGCTGCGGTGGGACAAGAGGCCATGAAAACGAGGATAGAAAATACCCTCAGAATCCGAGGCCCAGAGCTTTTCGATTCAATGTTCTACCAAAAGAAGTGACGAATCTTCAGCATACCGACTGAATAACTTCAAGAACCAGCTGGACAGATTCCTGTGCAAAGTCCCTGACCAGCTATGCGTGACTGGCTACGAGGGCAGGAGGAGATCACACAGCAATTCCCTCCTTCACCAAATCCCGCAAATGAGGCGGGATGCTGCAGAGAGGTCGACCGTAGGTCGATCCTGAACCGTCGTTCGAACTCACCTAAAGTATGCACCTAAAGTTTGCATATATAAATATATATATCCCAGACCATACCATATATGCTAACTTAATTGGAATTACCGGTTTGAAAAAGATTTCATGACACCTAATGCGAGCTAATTACTGAACAATAGTTATATGTGGAGAATGTGTCAACTATCTCCACCAGCTGGTATGAAAAAGTTGCCAGCGACGGGGATAGGATTGTTAGTACCGTCGTCTATCAATATGATGGTGCTCCTTGACACTATGCCAAAATTGTTCAGGATTATCTAAATGGACGTTTTCCAAATCGCTGGATCGGACGCGGAAGCAACAGACCTTGGCCAGCGAGATGACCAGATTTAACCCCTTTAGATTTCTTTGCATGGGGCTTTATCGAGTCGCACGTCTATCAGACGAAGATTACGAGTCTTGAAAACTTACGTACACGTATACGAACTGCTGCAGATAACATAACCCCGCAAATGCTCCAGAAGGTGTTTAGAAATGCTGCGGAACGATTTGAGCTGTGCAGGGATACTGATGGGCGTCACGTCGAATCCTACTCTTAATTATTTAATAAATGTTACCACTTTATCATTTTATGATTGAATTCCATATAATTTCAAAGTGCTTCACAAAAATAGATCCTGACTTTATGTACACCCTGTATACCGTACATTAATATCATGTCATAATATAGCTTGACATGATCATGATATGCAAAAAAATGCCACAAACCATACAGATAGAGAGGAAAATTACGTCCTGCCTTTTACTAGGCTGATCTCTTATGCTTATGGAAAATTCAGGTAAAAACAGGAGCTCGCCTATTACTCGTATTTAGAAAAAAGTTAAAGATTTTCTGTTTCTCTACGAAATATTTGTACTGCATATCAAATTGCTGACAATTTTAAATTCTGCTATTATTTCCTGCAGAATTTAGAATTACATACCAACATGCCTGTATCTCCTTAGAGCTCCTGCACCTCAAAATTTGCCACTACACCCCTGATTCCACGCAATAAAAAAAATTGGTTGGTAGATAAATGGGTACCCTGGGTAGCCTAGTGGTTAAGACGCTGGGCTGCTGGTGGGGCGTGATTCGGATTCCACTTTAAACTGTAGGTCTAAGGTTGAGTGACAAGCTTGACCTTCGTCAGACTGAACAATTTGGGAGGAAGCAAAGGCAAGGTTACCCAAGATTATATATATATATATATATATATATATATATATATATATATATATATAGAGAACGACGCTTGTATAGAAGAACGTTCCGCACAAGATGAGGAGGGAGAACGAGCAAATGAAAAATGAGGTAAACACCCGGGAATCGAACCCGGGATCTTCCGATTGCCGGTCAGATATGCTATCCACTACACCATTGGCCTCGATTAATCAGACGTCGTAATTCTCCTACATACGAGCAGAAACCAATGCCCTGAGGGGGCACCTCCGCATGCCATACATATATGCATGGTGTAGTGGATAGCATATCTGACCGGCAATCGGAAGATCCCGGGTTCGATTCCCGGGTGGTTACCTCATTTTTCATTTGTTCGTTCTCCCTCCTCATCTTGTGCGGAACGTTCTTCTATACAAGCGTCGTTCTTTACATTAATTATACTGTGTTGTTTGCAGTTAAAATGTATATATATGTACGGCATGCGGAGGTGCCCCCTCAGGGCATTGGTTTCTGCTCGTACGTAGGAGAATTACGACTTCTGATTAATCGAGGCCCATGGTGTAGTGGATAGCATATCTGACCGGCAATCGGAAGATTCCGGGTTCGATTCCCGGGTGGTTGCCTCATTTTTCATTTGTTCGTTCTCACTCCTCATCTTGTGCGGAACGTTCTTCTATACAAGCGTCGTTCTTTACATTAATTATACTGTGTTGTTTTCAGTTAAAATGTATATATATGTACGGCATGCGGAGGTGCCCCCTCAGGGCATTGGTTTCTGCTCGTACGTAGGAGAATTACGACTTCTGATTAATCGAGGCCCATGGTGTAGTGGATAGCATATCTGACCGGCAATCGGAAGATTCCGGGTTCGATTCCCGGGTGGTTGCCTCATTTTTCATTTGTTCGTTCTCACTCCTCATCTTGTGCGGAACGTTCTTCTATACAAGCGTCGTTCTTTACATTAATTATACTGTGTGTTGTTTGGAGTTAAAATGTATATATATATATATATATATATATATATACAACTCAGAATGATCCCGTGTTCCTTGCATGAAACAAGGAACCCTTTTGGGAAAATTAAATCCACTATCGTTCGAATAAGTAATGATAAATGACCAGTGCCGTTTTTAGCATTTCGGGGGCCCAAGACAAGATTTTTTTTTAAGGCCCCCTAACCCATAGCTGATAATTTGCCAGATATACATCAAAACATCTGCCTTATATATGTATAATGTGATATGAAAATGAAAATGTTTATCGGCAGACTATAGTCCATATGACAAATATTAATTATTAATACAATGACAGTTCACATACTAAGGATAGAAATATATACAAGTGATTAGAAATAATAGAGTAATGTCAAAGTTAAGTGGAGCGACAGACAGACGTAGTAGGGTAGAAAACATTTGCGAAGCTGAGCATCTCGGGGGTAATTTATGTAAGAGTCTAAAAGACCAGTTGTACAGTAAATTTAGAGTTCTGCCAGAACCTTTTTTATAATTCACCCAGAGTTGCTGTCCGTATATATTACTGCAGAAAGTACGAAAGAGAGTGTCTTTACTTTAGCTTCACTTGTAAAAAGAACCGAAAGTTCCTTATAGTCATATTCGCTTTAGCACAAAGGCTTCGAGATTGTTTTCTTATATCTGAGTCATCACTCAAGGAGCTGGTAATAGTTTGACCCAAATACTTAAACTCTTGTACTTCCTCAATTACTTCACCTCTCATTTTAAACCTAATATCAGCTGGCTGATTACAGGATTACAGCTTTTAGGATAAAATTGCATAACCTTAGTTTTTGTAACATTAAAAAGAATATCATGTTTCTGCGAATATACTTCGCAGACTTTTAGTAGCCGATCCAGACTTCTAGCAGAGGGACTTATTAACACCATATCATCGTCATAAACTAAGTTACTTATCCTTGTGTTATCTATACAACATCCCACTGTTGCCCCATTAAGTGAGGCAATTAATCCGTCAATATACACATTAAACAGCATCGGGGAGAGCAAGGAGCCTTGTCTCACCCAGCAAGAGGAGCCAAAACATTCGGATAGTACATTGGCCCACCTAACGGTAAAAGATTGGTGGGAATACCAAAATTTCAATAAATTTAATATGTACATGGGAACCTTCCTGTCTTCTAGATTTTAAATAAAATATTGTGGTTCACTCTATCATATGCCTCACTTATATCCAGGAAACAGCTATAAATACTTGAATTACTGTCAGTATATTTAGATATTATTTCTGTAAGTACATAGATACATAGGTCAGTTGAGTGGGACCTTTTAAAACAAAACTGATCAGGGGATGTCCATAGGTAATCATTTAATCAGAGTAACAAGAATTTTTCTAGTAGTTTCGAGAAGCAGGAAGCGACAGCAATTGGCATGTAATTATTGCTGGACAGAATGTCTCCATACTTATTTTTACCAAGGGCAAGATATATACCCACATGAACTCTGCAGAGATATAGCTATGAGCAAGCATGGCTGATAAGAGCAATGATATATGCAGACATACCACGTCATTGGCATATTTTAAGTGCTCATTCGATAGGTCATCTACTCCTGACGCAGGACCAGTCTTTAACTCTTTAAGTAACCTCTTTTCTTCAGGAACTGATATCAAAGTATTTTCCCTTGTCCCTCTCACAGGCGTTTCGCTGCAATCTATCTTAATATTATTCCTATTCACATTATTAAGAATATTTGAGTAGTGGTTTTTCCACAGCTTTGCAATTTCATCCTCCTCCGACACCTCATCGATTGTCGGAGGGAGGACACTTTTGACACCCGTTTGATTCTTAACAAATTTCCAAAAATTTTTATTTTCGTTATTTATGTGAGCTTCACAGGCTTTCGATGGTCGAATATACTCTTCTTCCTGTTTACATCGCCTTATGGCCGCTTTATACTGACCCCTACTTCTACACATATTCATGTATACTGGTCCTAATCTGTGTCTACCATGAATGCACCACATATCGTAGGCGTCTTTCGATTCCGTCTTCAGGGGGGGGCAATAAAATCATTCCATCCAGGAATAATAGTATGATAGTTGTAAGATTTAATCAGGGGGCTTCCTGCTTCTCTTAACAGCGATACTATCTTACTATAATACCTATCTTTGAGTTTACAGTGAAAATCATTTGAGCAAGGATTACTACACTCACTACTACAGGCAAGATGCAAAATTTCTAAATTATTAAAGCGGTGACCTGTTCTCTTTGTATTCTATTCTCTGTTGCATATTAATATTAGACCAATTGACGTGATTATTCTTACCTATTGAGTTCTTGTTATATCGTGTTGCACATACTTTGGTAAAATTAATTAATAGTTCGAACGGTCTATGATCAGAAAGAAGGAAATCATGCAGAATATGAACTCTAACAATTCGATCCTTTAGATTATTACTAGTGAGACAATGATCAATCCACTTGGTGGTACCACTCGTATCACTAACGTCCGTATGTAAAATTACCACTGGTTACCCCTAATACATCCACATCACTTATACTTAATTTGGTCGATTCGCACATGTTACCCAATTCTACAAAGAATTCTGAGTTCACATGCGTATTAAAGTACCTCATTATTATACAGTGAGAATATTTGGGGTTATTTGATAATGACTTAATTTTGTACAGCAAATCAATGTATTCATCTATGATAGATTACTGCCGTTGTTGTACGGTAAATAGCAGTTTACAATTAATATGCAATCATTGTTCACTTGTAATTTAATGTCTAACAACCTTACATTATCGCTTGTTAAAAATTGTATAATTATGTTTTAAAAATTTTTCCTTATTAAGATAGCAACACCACCAAAAGGTCTACCGTACATTAATTCATCTGACAAGTCTACAGTAGTGCTGATGACGCATGGTACATAGTTATCATGGATGATAGAGAGGAGTTTTTAGTTCTTGTTTAGGTAGCCAGTGCTCTTGCAGGAGTATTAAATCTGCACTGTCACAGATTTTATGAACATCTACAATTGAATTCCTTACTGACCTTACGTTATATGAGATTATTTTCAACAAGTTATCCGCCATGACTGATAGAAAATTTATTATGATTATTATTATACACAGTACAAATTTCAGGCACTACCGTTAGGGCGTCTATTATTATTATTATTATTATTATTATTATTATTTTTATTATTATTTTGCCTCTTATCAAATCTCCTGGAAAAGTTAATAAACTCCTTAACAATAATACCGTCTGGCCACCGACTCATATTGTACGGGTTGAATTGCGAATTTACACCTTTAATTATATATCACTGGTCTACAGCCAAAATGCTTCGGAAATAAAAGTAGTCAATCTTTACTAATTTTGGGTCACTGAATACGAAAATGATGCCTAAAATTGCCAATTGGCTCTATTTATAAAGATATCAGGCAACCCTGGACCCTACTAACTGGACTGCATCTGTCGCGTAATATGTAGACGCCTGTGACACATCGACGCATTGACTCTACTGCGCATGCGCGGTTATATTTTTTATTTTAATAAATTAATGTAAATATATACATATATATACAATAAAATGTAATTTTAAATTTATCTATTACATTATTATTATATTATTATTTATTTATTAAAAAATAGATTGGATCATTTTAACATATTGCTTCCCATAATGTTTTTGATATTAATATAAATGGAATACTAACCTAACTTAACCTTACCTAATTTAAAATTATTAAAATGCAATGTAATTACATTAATTTATTAAAATAAAAAAATATAACTACGCGCATGCGCAGTAGAGTCAAGGCGTCGATGTGTCACAGGCGTCTACATATTACGCCACAGCATCAGTTCATTCGCGGAAGTCATACAGTGCACCCTTGTCAAACTCTTTTTAGTGTTTGCTTTTGTAACTGAATTTTTTTCAGCCTAATTTGAAGAAAGATGCCTCGTAATTGCGTGAACAGTGTAGATAACTTCTGTTATGTTTGTGGAGAATTGACTTTTGCATCACAAAACCGTGCTATAACCGCCGTGATTAGGAAAGCCTATCACCTTTATTTTGGCTGTAAGATTGGAGATCAGGACAAGAGCTGGGCCCCACACATATGCTGCAATACTTGTGCACAAACCTTCGCCAGTACTGGGTTGAATCGGGAAAGGAAATCTATGCCTTTTGCAGTGCCAATGATGTGGAGGGAACCAACAGATCATGTCAGGAATTGTTACTTCTGCATGGTGCCTCCAGTCAAGAAAGGTATTTGCAAGAAGAAAAAGTGGATTTTACAATATCCGAATATACCCTCTGCTATACGCCCGGTACCTCACGGCGAAGGACTACCCGTTCCTGAGCCCCCACACTCATTTTCCCTGGAGTCAGAGGACGAGGAGAATGAAGGAACCTGCGAAACTTGTGAGCCTTCAACTTCACAAGACCCTGAATTTGTTTATAACTTGACATCTTCTAAACCGCACATGATAACTCAGAATGAATTAAACGACCTTATCAGAGATTTAGAACTGCCAAAGAGTAAGGCTCCAGATTGCAGCAGTGGAATCTCCTCGCTGAAAATGTTAGAGTGTGTAAGTTTCGTGACCGTCAAAAAGATTTTGTCCCATTCTTCATCATGGAAGGTGACCTTGTAGCTTGCAACGACATCGATGGTCTGATGGCAGCTCTCAACATTATTCACAATCCTGATGAGTGGAGACTGTTAATTGATTCATCGAAGTTGAGTCTAAAAGCTGTTTTGTTGCATGTTAGCAACTTATTGCCATCAATTCCAGTTGGTCATGCAGTCCACATGACGGAAACATATGACAACATGAAGCAACTTTTGAACTGCATAAACTATGACAAACATCAGTGGCAGGTTTGTGGTGACTTGAAAGTTGTTGCTATGGTGCTTGGACTGCAGCCGGGCTACACTAAGTATTGTTGTTTTCTGTGTGAATGGGATAGTCGGGCTAGGACTTCTCATTACATCAAGAAGGATTGGCCACTCCGACACTCATTGGAACCTGGAACAAAAAATGTTCAGTATCCTCCACTTGTAGAATCGAGCAAGATTTTGTTACCACCCTTACACATCAAACTGGGCGTCATGAAAAATTTTGTTAAGGCTATGGATAAAACGGGGGCAGCTTTTAAGTACCTCGGTGGTAAATTCCCAAAGCTCAGTGAAGCAAAAATCAAGGAGGGTGTATTTGTTGGTCCACAGATCCGCGAGCTTCTTAGAGATGAGGAGTTCGACCGTATCCTAGGTGGTGAGGAGAAGACAGCGTGGAATGCTTTCCGGTTAGTAGCAACCAATTTTCTCGGAAATACCAAAGCTGACAATTACAGGGAGCTGATGGAAACCTGCTGTTGTCCTATCAAAAAATGGGCTGCAATGTCTTTAAAGAAACATTTCCTCCATTCGCACCTGGTATTTTTTACGGCCAACTGCGGAGCAGTCAGCGATGAACATGGTGAACGTTTCCACCAGGATATCTCAGCGATGGAGAAACGCTACCAGGGGAAATGGAGTCCATCATTGTTAGCAGACTACCGCTGGACAATAACAAGAGATGCTCCAGAAGTTGAATACAAGAGACAAGCAAAGAAGCGACTGGTTGAATCAATATAAGTGACTGCATTATACAGGTATGTTACTAATATATGGTATACATACACGCAAAATGTGTAACTTAAATTTTCTTGGAAACTGTAGCCAATCGACTGTTTTTATGGTCACATTCGTTTTCAGCACCCCAAAATCCATAATAGGAAACACATTTTATCTCCGAAGCACAAACTTTTTCAAAATTTGTAGACTACTCAATTATTACTTTAAATAAGTTATAATACAGAGATTATGTGTTTCGTTTATTAACTAACAATATACTGTCTTCACCACAGACTTCCTCCACCCGGTGTCGAATATAGTTTTCCTCATTCGAGAGCTGAATTCGCGACACAAAGAGGGTGAGATTCCTTATTGGTGGCCTTGCTGCAAAAACAGGTTGAAGAACCCTCCGTGAAGAGCGTCTGCTAACCGTGACCCACCCGTCCTCTTCCCTCAATCTCCCTGAGGCAGTTTTCGCCTGACTGAGGGATGGGTGGCACGACCTTGGGGAGATAGGAGGCACCTCCCCTACGCTGTGGCTTGGTGAGGGTCTGTTAGCGGTGTTTATATCCTGACGGACGCGCGTGCCCCTCCTTCTTCGGTGGGAGTGGGGGGTAACGGCACTCCGAGCTAGGCGTTCGATTACTCAAACGCCTCGCTCCCCTGCAGTCGAAGGTAAAAAAAAGGGCAGTGATGTCTCGTCTCTTGGCATCGGACAGTCCCTGTTCCTCATTGTGAAATCGGGAGCAGGAGTCCTCTCCTGAACAGGAGGGAGGTTGACCGCTTCCCCTGCATGCTGCGTTTCCACCCCACATTCGGGGTGGGGGGAGTTGGGGGAGGGGGTTTCGTTTCCCTCGCTGCCCGACGCGCTTCTTGGGGTTCTGACCACATATATATATATATATATATATATATATATATACAGGGTGTCCCAGAATTAACTATTTCAATGAAATCGGACAAATTTAATAAAAACTGACATAATTTTGTGTTTTTACTAAATTATGATACAAAAACAAATAGATTTATAAATCATAAGTCAAAACTTTATTGAGAAGTTTCAACATGTGCACCGTCTGTATCTCTGCAAATTTCAAATCTATCCTCAGCGCTGCGAAACACATTTTGAAGCATTTCAGGTGTTATCTCCCGCACTGCCAACTGGATGCGTTCTTTAAGTTCAGCTAAACTATTGATCTTTTGGCGATAAACCTTTGTTTTTATGAAACCCTATGCAAAGAAATCCAGGGGTGTCAAATCCGGAGAACGCGGAGGCCAAGGTCGAGGTCCTCCACGTCCAATCCACCGATTCGGAAGGCGTCTGTTGAGGTATTCTCGAACAATTAGAGCATCATGACATGGTGCTCCATCTTGTTGAAACACAACATTATCAAGAATGCCATCATTAAGAAGCTGTGGTTCGAGAAACTGCTGAAGCATATCAAGGTAGACGGTACCTGTTACAGTTGCTTCCGCAAAGAAGAATGGGCCATAAATTTTGGATTTGGTCATTCCAAGCCACACGTTAACTTTTGGAGTCTCTTTGCCATTCTATGACTTCAGACGGTCTTTCATTGGACCAGATAATGAAAAACTTATGAAAATAAAATTATGAAAAAAATTTAGAAATTTATACATTTTTAACACATATTAAACATGATAAACATAAATAAAAGTGTGTTTTTAAAAAATTTGTCCGATTTCATTGAAATAGATAGTTAATTCTGGGACACCCTGTATATATATATATATATATATATATATATATATATATATACAGTGTGTCCGTAAAGTCATGGTGGGATTTTAAATAGCTATATTATTGCAACGAAACATGATAATGAGATGAAAAAAAGGCAAATTGAAGAACAACTCTAAAAGAATAACTTTATTTAACGTAATTCGATATGGGCTCCTCTGGTAGCCCTGCAGACATCTAGGCGGTGATTCAATTCCAGCCACACACGCCCAAGAACATCAGGAGTGACGGATGCGATAGCTTCCGTGATTCGCTCGTGCAAGTGATGAATATCCCTAATGGGTACACTGTACACGCTTTGCTTGACGTAACCCCACAAATAAAAGTCCAAAGGTGTCAGGTCCGGAGAGCGTGGAGGCCATGGCTTCCATCCTCCTCTTCCTATCCATCTCTGTAGAAATTTTTCATTAAGGAATTCTCGAACAACGTTGGCATAGTGCGGAGGAGCACTATCTTGCTGAAAGATGACATTATTGTCAATAAATTGGAGTACTGCAAAATGTTCCAACATAGCGAGGTAGTT
>JAJOZX010000452.1:1282500-1357500 GCA_023014485.1 Bathynomus jamesi | reverse complement strand
AGCCTACTGTTAAATACATGAAAGGTCTTAGAATCGCTTTCCAATTTTCCTTGTGGATGTGCATCATTTATTTATTTCACATGTTTAATTGTGAAATTCATCCCATAACCCATAACCTTGGTTTTGCTTCCGCCCGAATTGTTCATTCTGACGAAGTCAAGCTTGTTACTTCACCTTAAACCTAGAGTTTAACGTGGAATCCGACCCACGCCCCACCAGCAGCCCAGCGTCTTAACCACTAGGTTACAAAGGGTACCCATTTATCTACCAACCAATTTCTTTATTATGTGGAAGGATGAACAGCTGGGTTTTGCTGCGCGCCGCCTGCCGTCACCGGGTCTCGATCCCAGGGGCCGATGGATTTGCAGTCAACTACGCTAACCACTACACCACCGAGGCGCATATATATATATATAATACCAAACATGACCATGCATTGCGCGTGATCATTGGCGTGCGTATTTTGCTTCTTTGTTTATAGTGAATTTTATAGTAATTACATCTCGCTAAAAATACATCTCATCGTTTAATAAAGCAGTAACACGTTCTCCTGTAATAAGTTGCATGTTGTCGAAACAAGTCCTGTCGATCGTTTTAACGCTTTTACGACGTTGCACGATCATGAAGAAATCTGTGGTACGTATTCACAAGAAAATCATTTACAATTTAGGTTCTAGTATTTATCCTCCCCAAATCTGTGATCAAGCGCGAAATCTAGTGCATGAATGACGGTGCATGAAGAAGTAATGCCAAGTGATTTTTTTACGTGAACTGAAGGTTCAATCTGTAATCAGTGCGTAAAGCAACATCCCAAAACATTTATTTAATCAAACACGCAGTTGACCAATAGACCTAAATATAAAAGTTCCCATTTCAGTTAAAGTAACAATATCTGTTTTTATTATTTTTATATTATTTTAGGAAATTAAAACGTACTTCCTTTAACTGAAACGTTGGTGCTGGTTAAGTGTGCGGTCTACCTAGCTTTTAGTTAGCCTTATAAGGCTAACTAATGAAACTATCACGACTTAACCTAACCAATCGTCAAGGGCGTACAGTTGACCTAACGATTGGTTAGGTTAAGTCGTGATATTTTCGTTAGTTAGCCTTATAAGGCTAACTAAAAGCTAGGTAGACCGCACAGGCGCACACTTAACCAGCACCGAAACGTTGTTAAATTTCTATAATATTTATTTTATGTTCAGTCGTTCAACAAGTTTGGCCACATTCTAAATATTTACATATTACGTTTAATTTCGTTACTTAGAATGCGAATTTTGCATTCTAAGTTTCTTACCTGGTAAGAAAGGTAAGAAACTTAGAATGCAAAATTCGAAACAAAGTGAGAAGACTTTTGGGAGATGGAAAAAGAAGGAGGAATAAAAGGGACAAACAAGGATAATAATAATAATAATAAATATTATAATGACAGAAATAATATCAGCATAATATATATATATATATATATATATATATATATATATACACAAACTCAGAATGGTTCCCTGAGAACATATATGTTAAACACAGACCGTGCATGGCACAAGGAACTCTTCTGGGAAAATTAAATCCACTATAGTCCGAATAAGTAATGATAATGACAAAACCATAGTTTTTTTCCTTTTTCATGATTTTAGCCCGACGTGGGCAACGGGTCTCTCGCAAGAGATCCCATAAATATAGCTTCCCTCACCAGCTCTATCTGCAAAGCAGACAGGATCCAGCTTTGGGACGTGGATCTAGGGTTAAAGCAAACCTAGATCCCTACACTCAGAACCTCTATATAAGTAAAAGACTCGTTGCATTCACGTCGTGTTGAATAAATCAAAGAAAAGGGGTAACTATTGTATTTTTAGCCAAAAAAAAAAACCAAAACTTAAACCTCAACCGGGACATTGAGCGTCCACTTTTCAAGGCACGAAAACGTCCGTTTAGTATACACAAACTCAGAATGGTTCCCTGAGAACAATATATGTTAAACACAGACCGTGCATGGCACAAGGAACTCTTCTGGGAAAATTAAATCCACTATAGTCCGAATAAGTAATGATAAATGACAAATACCATAGTTTTTTTTCCTTTTTCCTTTTTCCTTTTTCCTTTTTTTGTGTATACTAAACGGACGTGTTTCGTGCCTTGAAAAGTGGACGCTCAATGTCCCGGTTGAGGTTTAAGTTTTGGTTTTTTTTTTGGCTAAAAATACAATAGTTACCCCTTTTTCTTTGATTTATTCAACACGACGTGAATGCAACGAGTCTTTTACTTATATAGAGGTTCTGAGTGTAGGGATCTAGGTTGCTTTAACCCTAGATCCACGTCCCAAAGCTGGATCCTGTCTGCTTTGCAGATAGCTGGTGAGGGAAGCTATATTTATGGGATCTCTTTGCGAGAGACCCGTTGCCCACGTCGGGCTAAAATCATGAAAAAGGAAAAAACTATGGTATTTGTCATTTATCATTACTTATTCGGACTATAGTGGATTTAATTTTCCCAGAAGAGTTCCTTGTGCCATGCACGGTCTGTGTTTAACATATATATATATATATATATATATATATATATATATATATATATATATGTATATATATATATATATATATATATATATATATATATATATATATATATATATGTATATATATATATATATATATATATATATATATATATATTATATATTTGCTTGGCAATACTACTGCGAGTTGCTTGTACCCTAAATGGGTTTGGGCGAAATGATGTTGTAGTGAATACTCTTATTTTAGTTTCAAGATAAATGTTAATTTTACCGTCTTGAATTTCGGAATAGTATAAATTCATTTTAAATTAGTTACCCCATTATAATTCAATTGTGAACCACATTAATACTAATTTTATGTATACTATATTATTTTATTGTATGTAAACATAATTAATTATATATCACAATTGTCAGTTAATCATTTATATTCAAATATTTATTTTAATCTAATGCCATGTCCATTTTGCAAATAAATAATAGAAAACCAAAGGTTATATTTTCCACCTTTGGTACTGTCGTAGTTTCGCCTAACGGACTCAATACGGCTAGTGAGATAATCACTGGTTGGCACTTAACTAGCGGCAGTGCTTATGGCTACATCATCCAGGTTAACCTATACCGGATAGATGCGCTACGGTCCCAAGCCGTAGCTTGCCTAGGCCAACGACGACGACGTAAACCAACAATTGGTGACCCCGAGCTGGATTACCCCTTCCACCCGAACGACTAGGATTAGACTGTAATGTCGTTCGTGCCCATCACCCCCTTCACCAAACGACTAGGACTAGACTGTAATGTCGTTCGTGCCACCACCCCCCTTCACCGAACGACTAGGACCAGACTGTAACGTCGTTCGTGCCCACCACCCCCTTCACCCGAGCGACTAGGACCAGACTGTAATGTCGCTCGTGCCCTCTGCCCTCACCCCTGCCCGTGCGCTCTGTGCCTGCGCTCGTCTCAACCTCCACTCCTTCGTTGGGAACTTGTCGTCTTGCTTGTACGTTAGCAAGCATAGGAGAAGATGCCTGACGACGCTGGTGCCATCTCCCACTTGAGCGTAAAGCCCCCGTCTTCTGGCCGGGTGATCCATTTATTTGGTTCCACCAAGTGGAATCACAATTCACTTGGGAAGGATCACCGCTAGCAGGACGAAATACGATCATGTTTTGTCCTCTCTACCAGCGAGCATCATCTCTGAAGTCCGTGACGTCATCGTGTCTACTTCCACGAGTGAGGACCCATACAACGATCTGAAGTCTGCCATCCTGTGCCGCACCACTGTCTCCGAGCGTGAGAAAACTACATCAGTTGATCTCAAAGAAGAACTTGGAGACCGTAAGCCCACTCAAATGCTGAGGGCTATGCAGTGCGCTCTAGGCGAACGCGCACAAACCTTCGATAAGGACATCTTTAGACAGTTGTTCTTGCAGAAACTTCCTCCATCAGCTCAGCGTGTCTTGGCCACTATGGATCCTGCTACTCCAGTTGATAAACTAGCAGAAACTGCCGACAAAGTAGTGGAGATTGACACAGCTCCGGTCAACAACGTGAACACACAATCGGAACTGGAGTTGAAAGTGGAAGAGTTAAGTCAACAACTCAACCACGTTGTTCTCTGCTACAAAATCAACGGCAAAGAAGCCATTCTCGGTCAAGATTTACGAAGAGGCATCGTTCGAGTTCGGGAAGATCTGCTTCTACCACTCGAAATTGGAAAGAAGCTAGGAAGTGCATCTCCCCTTGCAATTTTTCGTCGGAAAACCCCGCAGCGAGTCCTAATGGCGTCTAGTACTCGCACTGCCAACCTGTTATTCATAAAGGACAGGAACTCTGGTGTCAATTTCTTGGTTGATACCGGAGCGCCAGTCAGTGTATTCCCTCAAAAATCTGGTCATACGCACTCGGAATCTCCGCCTCTATACGCTGCTAACGGTTCACGCATACCCACGTACGGTACTCAGTCGCGTGAACTAAACTTGGCCTTCACCGATCCTTCAAGTGGATTTTCATCTGTGCTCAAGTGCGGCATCCCATAATCGGCGCTGACTTCCTCCAGCATTTCAAACTCCTGGTGGATCTTGACAAGCGACGCTTATGCGACCAGGCCACACTGCTTTCTGTTCTTGCCAAACAGGTTGCCCTTCCGGACGCCTCGAACTCTGCACTTTCCCTCGTTCCCCCTAATTCCATGTACCAGTGCCTTTTCCAACGATATCCAGGAATTCTTCAACCTATGCAGATGGGTGATACCATTAAGCACCCATTACCCATCACATTACAACAAAAGGTCCCCCTGTGTTTGCAAAACCCAGACGTCTTGCCCCGGACAAACTGAAAGCTGCCAAATCGGAATTCCAGCTTATGATGGATCTTGGGATATAAGACCTTCCAAAAGCAGTTGGTCCTCTCCCCTACACCTGGTCCAGAAGAAGTCAGGAGACTGGAGACCATGTGGGGATTACCGGTTTTTGAATTCGACAACCATCCCGGACCGATATCCGGTACCAAATGTCCAAGACTTTACTTCTCTTCTCCACGGCAAATCTATCTTCAGTAAAATAGATCTCGTTAAGGCTTTCCACCACATTCCCGTAGAGCCTTCGGATATTCCAAGACTGCAGTTTGTACACCATTTGGGTTATTCGAATTTTTGAAGATGCCGTTCGGGCTACGGAATGCTGCGCAAACCTTTCAGAGGTTTATAGATGAGGTCACCAGAGGCTTAGACTTTGTTATGCCTACATCGATGATTTGCTTGTGGCCAGCTCAACGGAAGAGGAACATAAGGAACATCTTTCACTCCTCTTTCAACGCTTAGAACAATACGGTGTTACTATTAATGCATCTAAGTGTGTGTTTGCACAGCCAACCTTGGAATTTCTTGGTCACACGATTTCGCAGCACGGAATTACCCCCCTTCAGGACAAGTGTGAAGTGATAAAAAATTACCCTATGCCAAGTAATCAGCGTGAGTTACGTCGGTTTCTAGGTTTGGTAAATTATTACCACAAGTTCATTAAAAACTGTGCCAGTGTTCTTGCTCCTCTACACGCTATGATCACACACAAACGCAAGGTAACGAAATTGTTATGGTGTAGCGATAGTTTACAGGCGTTCGACAATGCCAAAAATGCTATCAATAGTGCATTGTCTTTGTCATTTCCTATCAGTGATGCCCCCCTAACTCTGACGGTCGATGCGTCAGATGTTGCGATCGGTGGAGTGTTGGAACAAACCATTAACGGTCAACAAGCACCCATCGCGTTTTACTCGAAAAGCTGCAGCCAGCCCAAACGCGTTATAGTGCTTTCGGACGTGAACTTCTTGCTATTTACTTAAACGTGAAGCATTTTCAACATTTCCTTGAAGGCCGAGAGTTTTGTGTTTTTACCGACCACAAACCTTTGGTCACTGTCTTCAATAAAAACAGCTGTAACCACTCTCCCAGAGTCATCAGGCAACTCGATTATATCTCGCAATTTACCACAGATATCCGCCACATCAAAGGTGTCTTGAACACTCCAGCGGATGCACTCTCAAGAATAGAGATTACTTCTGTTACCCTCAGCTCTACACTGTGGAATGCTATTGCACAGGATCAAGATAAGGATACGGAACTACAAGACCTGCTCAGAGACGACTCCACTCACTCACTTTCCCTCAAGAAAATGAGTATGCCAGATTGTCTGTGCCCCTCTATTGCGACGTATCAACAGCTGCTATTCGCCCTTATGTCCCTCCATGTCACAGAAAAGCAGTCTTCACGGATCTTCATAAGCCCTCCCATCCTGGTATCCGTGCTTCGCAACACCTGGTTACCTCTCGCTTTGTTTGGCCCTCGATGCGGAAGGATGTCAAACATTGGACCAAAACGTGCCTTGCCTGCCAGCGTGCCAAAGTCCAAAGGCACACCAGGTCCCCCTTTGACGCATTCCCGCCCCCATCCCAGCGATTTGAGGTAATTCATGTAGACATTGTTGGCCCTCTTCCAGTGATTCAAGGCCAACGTTATCTGCTCACCTGTCTCGACCGCTTTTCCAGATGGCCTGAAGCCATCCCACTTCCTGATATCCAAGCGGACACTGTTGCAAGAGCCTTTCTTCATGGATGGGTATCAAGATTTGGATTGCCGACAAAAGTCATCACTGACCAAGGTCGCCAATTTGAGTCTTCGCTTTGGAAGAAGTTTACCAGCTTGTTGGGTACAGTACATGCGCATACCTGTGCGTATCATCCGCAAGCTAACGGCCTCGTCGAACGCTTCCATCGCCAGCTGAAGTCATCCCTTATGTGTCACGAAGACTCCCATTGGATGGATAAGCTTCCACTCGTTTTGCTTGGTATTCGCTCTGCATTTAAGAGTGATCTGAAGACTACAGCGGCTGAACTAGTCTATGGAACAACACTGCGGCTACCAGGTGGCTACTTCACTGCAGGGGATAAGTCATGCGATCCTACGGAATTCGCTCAAACACTTTCCTCTCACATGCAGTCCCTTCAGCCTGTTCCCCCTCGATTGACTAGCCAACAGAACATCTTTGTTTCCCCAGCCCTCCAATCTTGCACCCACGTTTTCGTTCGTGTACCTGTCCCAAAACGGCCTCTCCAATGTCCATATGACGGACCCTATGAAGTTCTCCGACGTACGCGCAAATCATTTCTCATCCAGCGCGGTTCCAAGGTCGACAAGGTTTCTATCGATCGTCTTAAGCCTGCGTTTTTGGAATCAACCTTAAGTGAGGTACAAGTAGCTACCAAAAAGGTTCAGCGGAAATCTGTGTCGTTCGGAACTCTTTGAACTTCCTCTCTGGTGGGGGAGTGTGTAGTGAATACTCTTATTTTAGTTTCAAGATAAATGTTAATTTTACCGTCTTGAATTTCGGAATAGTATAAATTCATTTTAAATTAGTTACCCCATTATAATTCAATTGTGAACCACATTAATACTAATTTTATGTATACTATATTATTTTATTGTATGTAAACATAATTAATTATATATCACAATTGTCAGTTAATCATTTATATTCAAATATTTATTTTAATCTAATGCCATGTCCATTTTGCAAATAAATAATAGAAAACCAAAGGTTATATTTTCCACCTTTGGTACTGTCGTAGTTTCGCCTAACGGACTCAATACGGCTAGTGAGATAATCACTGGTTGGCACTTAACTAGCGGCAGTGCTTATGGCTACATCATCCAGGTTAACCTATACCGGATAGATGCGCTACGGTCCCAAGCCGTAGCTTGCCTAGGCCAACGACGACGACGTAAACCAACAATGTGAAACGGTGTTTAACTCTTCATACTTCCACTTACTATGAATACATCGATGAATAACATATATATATATATATATATATATATTATATATATATATATACATGGCGCGAAAGAGAGAGAGAGAGAGAGAGAGAGAGAGAGAGAGAGAGAGGAGATTACAAGGAATTACAAGGACAAGAGGAAGCCTCAAAGACCTTCCGGTCCACTCTGGGAGGTTCCTGTTAGACCTGTTATTAAACAAGTTTATTTTTCTTTCAACTATTCTCGCAGTAGTAGAAAACTGGATAGAAAAGTATAAGGCCTCTTCCCACCCTCCGCTCCCTCCCTGCCAGAGGCAGGTACGGAAAAAGTTTGAAGAAAATACCTTGACCCTGGAAAAGTAGCCAAGGAAATTTTACAGGAAAGAGGAGAATATATGAGATAGCTCTATAATTACGTATGCACACATAGAAACCGCGCAAGCGAGCTCCTGCAGAGTTACGTTATGTTTTAGTCTAAACCATAAGAGTATTCAGTACTTTGTCTGGCCTATTTTTAAACACACTTACACTTTGGCTTGAAACAACCTCTGAGGGAAATTGGTTCCAGATATTAACTATGATATTTTATAGAAGAAATTGCCGCAGACAGAGGTCCTAAATGTCCTTAGTTCCAGTTTAAATCCATTATTTCTTTTCGGATTGACATTAAGTGAGAATAATTCCTGTAGTCTACCCTGTCTATTCCACTGGGAATCTTGAAGATTTGAATAAGCTGACCGCGCAACCTCCTCGTCTCTACGATAAACAGATTTAGACGCTCCAATCCACGTTGGTAGTTTTGCATTCTTATTGAAGGGATCAATTTTGTAACCCTTGCTCCTACCCTTTCTAAGGGTACAACATTACGCACATCACCCTTCTATTCAACACCACCCACCAATAATACAACAACCACGGTGGTATCACGGCCCGCAACCCCAATACTCCCAAATGCACCGGCCCAACCAATAACACCAAACAGGAACCGACATCGACCAGGAAACGACCATCAGTTCGGAAAATCGAACACGAATATTAGAAACCCGGTAAATGTATTATACACAAATATACAAGGCCTCTATACGGACCAAGCAGAGCGCAAATTACAATACTTGCAAAATTTAGCTACGGACACCAGCATAGCTATCATATGCCTAACTGAAACACACTTACCTAAGTGTGAAAAAGGCTGTAAAAACTGCATCAAGAATACTGAAATAGCATTGCTGGACAATAACATATACAGAGCAGATAGAGTGGCTAGACGAGCGGGAGGGTGTTGCATGCAGGGCCGGCGCTAGGAAGTGCGGGGCCCAATTAGAAAATTGTTAGCGCCTAGCGGGGCCCTCTACTCGTTGTCGTTTCAAAGTTGGAGTGACAAGAAATTTCGCTAGAGCACCTCTTTGTTTTTCATTTTCAGCTGCCTTAGCCTTGGCCAGTGCTCGTTTCTGATTGCCGCTCAAATACTTTCGCCCTTTGTCTCTATCTCTGCTTGTGCTTGCCATGATGACGATGATGTAAGGGCTTTTTCAATTACTTTTCTTTTAAAAAAGCTAAACGGCGACGATAAACTGAAATTACAAAACAAAAAACAAAATCATTCACAATAAAGACTCCCTGGCACTGAAAAATAATAAAGATGTGCATGTATGCATCTAATGATTAAAGCAAAAGATTTCATGATTTTTAAAAGCCTGGGAGTAAGAAGAAAAGCGCAGGGGGCAAAAGAACAAGCTCTAGTAAATAGAAATGTAAATGCTCTCTATGATAATGAGGCAAAAACTAGTTTATTTAATATGTAGGATCTACTTACCACCACGTTTCTCTGTTACATGCAGGCTTAAGACACTTCAAGTTTGCAGTTTGGACATATAAACAATTTGGACATATTTAACAAACAACACAACTTTACATTCCAAGCTTTATGTTATATGTACAGGGTGTCCCTAAAGTCTGGACACATAGGAAATATCACTAACTATAACTAACTATATGTTATTATTATTATTATTATTATTATTATTATTATCTTAAATTCATGCAACTGAGGCCTAAGGTAGGCCCACATCGAATCAGCAACCCTGAGGTAGGACCAAATAGGACCTCCAAGTCCATAACTTATGGACTTGGAGGTCCTATTTGGTCCTACCTCAGGGTTGCTGATTCGATGTGGGCCTACCTTAGGCCTCAGTTGCATGAATTTAAGATAATAATAATAATAATAATAATAATAATAATAATAATAACATATAGTTAGTTATAGTTAGTGATATTTCCTATGTGTCCAGACTTTAGGGACACCCTGTATAATCTCATTAACAGCGCTCTTTCTGTGTTGAGGGTTTGAATATCGTCCACAAATTACCTTTTTTTTAAAAAAGCTAAACGGCGACGATAAACTGAAATTACAAAACAAATAAACAAACGATTAGCAATAAAACATTGAAACATAGATATACGAGGACGGACTGAATAGTTTCACTGCCTTCACAGTAACAAGAAACTTCGTGCACACTGGACACTCATTAATTCATCATAACGTCCCCCACTCGAGCGCGTGCGCGGGGTCCCCTCGGGGCGCGGGGCCCAATTTGAACAAATCGGTCTAATCGGCTTAAAACCGGCCCTGGACTTGCATGTACGTGAAAAACACATACACATGTGAGGTGAAGGTAAACAAATCAAACAGCACAGTCGAAATTATTATATTAGAAGTAAAAGAACTGAACCTAACCATTATGAACATCTACAGACCACCAAACACCACAGAAAGTGAATTCCAATTTGCCACTAATGAAATACAAAACCTGTTACAATTACTTGAAACTTCAGGAACAAATATTCTAATTTGGGGGATTTTAATTTCCTATTCATAACATGGAAGAAAAATGACAGTCATATATGTTGAGAAGTTTCATGGTAACATTACAAAAGATGATAGACCCCAAGCAATAATGCTATTAGATATGATGGAACATCACGCCCTTACTCAGGAAATCTGTGAAGCCACTAGGAAAGAGAACGTTTTGGATTTAATTTTGACAAATAACACTGAGATAATAATAAATAAAAAGGTAACGCACACAAATTTCTCCGACCATAATCTTATTCTAATCGATATACAATTGAAGTTGGCGCCCAGAGGTCCGAAAACGTATCCCGGAGAGGCAGAAGGAATATTTGAAGGTATAAACACAAATTCAAAGAAAGTCGATTGGGAAAGTGTAAATAAAGATTTAAAGGAAGTAAATTGGGAATTACTACTTCACGAGAAGACTCCAGGACAAATACTACGTATAATGGAGTCTGAAACCAAATCTATATTACTGAAGCATGTTCCAGAGAGACAAAAGAGAAAACGTAGCAAGCTCGAGAGAAAAATCAGGACACTATTTAGACAACGGAAGCAAACCGTAAAACATCTCCACAGATGCAAAACTGATGCAAAGAAACTCAAACTAGAGAGGAAACTAGGCGAAATAAAAATGAACGTAAAGCAAACATTCATACATAAGACAAACGAGGAGGAAAACAAGGTAGCAGAAAACATAAAAGATAACCCAAAATACTTCTACACATTCGCGAAAAGGAAAATGCAGTGCAAAGAGAGTATTGGCCCGTTGATAGACGGGGAGGCCAAACACACAAATGACCCCAAAAAAATTAGCGAAATACTTAAAGAACAATTTAACTCTGTGTTTAGCACCCCTAAGTCCAAGATGGAAGTAGAAAACGCAGACGAATTTTTCGACATTGATACAAATCAGCCAAGGACAAATTCTGGCACAAACCTATTAATGGACTTAGAGTTCTCGGAAGGAGATGTAATTAAGGCTCTATCACAATTGCGAGACAATTCGGCACCAGGGCCAGACACATAGAGTGCCACATTTCTGAGGAAATGTAAAGATAATATTGCCTAACCGCTATACTTACTATGGAGGAAATCACTCGACACGGGACAAATTCCACTGCCATTAAAGAACGCGAACATTGCCCCTTTATTCAAAGGTGGTAACAAAGCAATGCCCAAGAATTATCGGCCAGTAGCTCTCACCTCACACCTTATAAAGTGCTTTGAACGAATAATTAGAAGCGAAAGTACCTACTACCTACAAGAAAAGCACTTATACAACCCAAATCAACATGGTTTCAGGGCTGGAAGATCATGCCTATCACAGCTATTAGACCACCAGGAAAAAATATTGGAAACATTGTGTCGAGAACAAAACATAACTGTAACGTATACTGACTTTGCTAAAGCCTTCGGTAAATGTGACCATGAAATTATAGCACATAAACTCAAGAATACAAGAATTACTGGAAAGCTAGGAAGATGAATATTTAATTTCTTGACGCAAAGAACACAAAGTGTGGTGGTAAATGGAGTCAAATCGGAAGTCTCGGAAGTAGAGAGCTCTGTCCCACAAGGCACAATAGTAGCTCCCTTGCTGTTCATAATAATGATTGCAGATATTGATGTAGATATCATTGACAGTATTGTATCATGTTTCGCAGATGACACAAAGATATGCAAGGAAATATTGAACGAAATTGACGTAGAAAGATTACAAAACGAAATTGAAACACTATTCCAGTGGGCAGAAGACAACAATATAAAGTTCAACGAAGAAAAATTCCAACTTCTAAGATATGGTAATAACAAGGAGCTACAGAAACAAAGGTACAAAACTCTGCAAGCCAAACAGATAACACCAAATCCACAAGTCAGGGATCTTAGAGTAATAATGTCGTCAGATGCAGAATTGAGAGAGCACTATAACATCAAACTTACAACGGCTAGAAAAATAATGGGAATCATCTGGAGGAGCTTCCGCAGCAGAAAAGCA
This sequence comes from Bathynomus jamesi, assembly GCA_023014485.1. Taxonomy (NCBI): domain Eukaryota; kingdom Metazoa; phylum Arthropoda; class Malacostraca; order Isopoda; family Cirolanidae; genus Bathynomus; species Bathynomus jamesi. The sequence goes on along the minus strand of JAJOZX010000452.1, from coordinate 1,344,825 downwards.
AACATCATGCTCAAATTATGGAAGAGTCTAGTCCTACCAATAACTCACCAATAACTCACAAGTCCACACAGAAAACGAGACATTGCGAACATTGAAGCTATACAAAGGACTTTTACATCTAAGATAGAGGAAACGGAAGGTGAAGACTACTGCTCTCGACTACAATCACTGAAACTCTACTCTCTCGAAAGAAGGCGCGAGTGGTACACAATAATATACATATGGAAAATATTTGAGGGCTCTGTCCCTAACGTTAGAAATGAAATAGAAACAAACTGGAGAGAAGAGGCAGATTTTGTACGGTCCCAGCTGCGGTGGAACAAGGGGCCATGAAAACGAGGATAGAATATACCATTAGAATAAGAGGCCCAAAGCTTTTCAATGTCCTACCAAAAGCAGTGAGGAATCTCCAGCACACCGACCTGAATAACTACAAGAACCAGCTGGACAGATTCCTGTGCAAAGTCTCTGACCAGCCATACGTGGGTGGTTACAAGGGCAGGGGGAGATCAGACAGCAATTCCCTCCTTCACCAAATCCCGCAAATGAGGCGGGATGCTGCAGAGGGGTCGTTCGAACTCACCTAAAGTATGCACCTAAAGTGAGTATGTATATATATATATATATATATATATATATATATATATATATATATATATATATATATATATATATATATATATCATATGCTTAACGAAATCACACTTACATAAATGTTGAAAAGGCTGTGAAAACTGCATCGAGGATACTGAAATAGCAATGCTGAACTACAACATATACTGAGCAGATAGAGTGGCTAGACGTGGGGGAGGGTGTTGTATCTACGTGAAAAACACATACACATGAAGGTGAAGGTAAGCAAATCAAACAGCACAGTCGAAATTATTATTTTAGAAGCAAAAGAACTGAGCCTCACCATTATGAACGTCTACAGACCACCAAACACCACAGAAAGTGAATTCCAATTCGCTACAAATGAAATAGAAAACATGTTAAAATTACTTGAAACTCCAACAACAAATATTTTAATTTGTGGAGATTTCAATTTCCCATTCATACATGTTGAGAAATTTCATGGTAACATTACAAAAGATAATACAACCCAAGCCATAATGTTATAGATGTTATGGAACATTATGTCCTTACCCAGGAAATCTGTGAAGCCACTAGAAACGAGAACGTTTTGAATTTAATTTTGATAAATAACAATGAGATAATAATAAATATAAAGGTGACGCACATAAATTTCTCCGCTCATAACCTAACCGATATACAATTGAAGTTAGCACCCAAAGGTCCGAAAAAGCATCCCAGAGAGTCAGAAGGAATGTTTGAAGGTTTAAATATAAATTCAAAGAAAGTAAATTGAGAAAATGTAAATAAAGACTTAAAGGAAGTAAATTGGGAATTGCTACTTCACGAGAAGACTCCAGAAGACATACTATGTATAATAGAAATTAGAAACTGAAACTAAACTTGTATTATTGAAAAATGTTCCGAGAGACAAAAAATAAAAAACGTATCAAGCTCGAGAGAAAAATTAGGATACTACTTAGACAACGGATACAAACTGTAAAACATCTCCACAGACGCAGAACTGATGCAAGGAGACTCAAACTAGAGAGGAAACTAGGCAAAATAGAAATGGACCTTAAACAAACATCCATCCATCCATCCAAAATAACCCAAAATACTTCTACTCGTTTGCGAAAAGAAAAGAAAAATGCAGTATAAAGAGAGTATTGGTCCATTAATAGACGGGGAGGCCGAATACACAAATGACCCAGAAAAATTTAACTCTGTGTTTAGCAACCCAAAGTCCGAGAAGAAAGTAGAAAACTCGGATGAATTTTTCGACATTGATAAAACCAGCCAAGAACAAATCCCTGCACAAACCTACAGTGTTACGAGACATAGAGTTCTCGGAAAGATATGTAATTAAGGCTCTATTACAGATGCAAGACAATTCGGCACCAGGGCCAGACACATGGAGTGCCACGTTTCTGAAGAAATGTAGAGAGAGTATTGCCAAGTCGCTATATTTATTATGGAGAAAATCACTCGACAAAGGGCAAATTCCACTGCAATTAGAGAACGCGAACACTGCCCCCGTATTTAATGCCCAAGAATTACCACCTCCCACTTCATAAAGTGCTTTGAACGTATAATTAGAGGTAAAAATGCTTACTACCTACAAGAAAAGAACTTATACAACCCAAATCAACGTAGTTTCTGGGCTGGAAGATCATGCCTATTAAAGCTATTAGATCATCAAGAGAAAACATTGGAAACATTGTGTCAAGGACAAAACATAGATGTAATATATACTAACTTTGCTGAAGCCTTCGACAAATGTGACCCTGGAATTATAGCACACAAACATAAGAATACAGGAATTACTGGAAAGCTAGGAAGATGGATATTTAATTTTCTGACTCAACGAACACAAAGAGTAGTAGTAAATGTTGTTCATAATAATGATTGTAGGTATTGATGTAAATGTTGATGACAGTATTGTATCATGTTTCGCAGATGACACAAAGATATGCAAGAAAATATTGAACGACTGTGACATAGAAAAATTACAAAACGACATTGAAGCACTATTCAAGTGGGCAGAAGACAACAATATGAAGTTCAACGAAGAAAAATTCCAACTTCTAAGATACAGTAATAACAAGGTGCTACAGAATAAAGGGTACAAAACTCTGCAAGCCAAACAGATAACACCAAATCCACAAGTCAGAGATCTTGGAGTAATCTTGGGGCAGCTTCTGAAGCAGAAAAGCATACACCATGCTCAAATTATGGAAGAGTCTAGTCCTACCGATAATTGAGTATTGCTCAGGACTCACAAGGCCATACAGAAAACGAGACATTGCGAACATTGAAGTTATACAAAGGACTTTTACGTCTAAGATAGAGGAAACGAAAGGTAAAGACTACTGGTCTCGACTACAATCACTGAAACTCTACTCTCTCGAAAGAAGACGCGAGCGGTACACAATAATATACATATGGAAAATACTCGAGGGTTTTGTCCCTAACCTTAGAAATGAAATAGCAACAAAATGGAATGGAAGAAGAGGCAGATTTTGGAGTGTCCCAGCTGCGGTAGTAAGGGGCCCATGAAAACGAGGATGAAAAATACTCTCAGCATACGAGGCCCAAAGCTTTTTAATGCCCTGCCAAAAGAACTGAGGAACCTCCAGCACACCGACCTGAATAATTTCAAGAACCAGCTGCACAGATTCCTGTGCAAAGTCCCTGGCCAGCCATGTGTGGCTGGCTACGATGGCAGAAGAAGATCGGAAAGCAATTCCCTCTTTCACCAAATCCCGCAAATGAGGCGGGATGCTGCAGACGGCTCGACCGCAGGTCGATCCTGAACCGTCGTTCAAACCCTCATGAAGTCATAAAAGTCATATGTATATATATTTAATGTCAAGAATGAAATGTCAATAATGTTGAATAATGTGCATTTTAAATGACAATGTAAATAACGAACAGTTTCTTTTAATTAAACTTTAAAATACGTGACAAGAAATAACAAGTTCAAATTATGCGGTAAAAAATTTTAAACAAATATTGCGAAGAACTTTTTCACTTATAATATCATCGGGAAGTGGCAGGGGCGCATTTACAGTGTGCGGGGCCTCGGGCAAACTATTCCTCGGGATGTATTATTTTAGTGTGTTAATGAATGACAATATTTTGTAATGCACGTAACAGATATATTGTTTTAACACACCCAAAACACACATGCGGAAGCCATTCGGCTTATTAATGTGATATCAAAGGCTATAACTTAACTATGTACACATACAGTGTATACAGCTACACTAGTAGGCTACACAGTAGGGTGTCCCGTTAAACCCAAAGTTGGTCGGGTACAGCATTAACCGATACAACATCGTGAAGTGGGCTACTAAGAATGCCCAAAATGTTTTTAAAGTCCTATCTAAAAACATCATGCATCCCCAGGGGTTTACATTTTACACCCCCGATTCATACCAAAAAATTGGCATTTTGACCTTTAAAAGACCCATTAAAGCTAGAAATTACATACACATTTTTTCCAACCTGTTAGTAGGAAGCCCCAGAACCACGTCAAGGTCGATTGGAATCTCTGGAGTTTTTTTTGTAATTTTTTTTTGTTTTTTCTATTTTTTTTGTTTTTTTTTAGGTTTTTAATTTTTTTTTACTTTTTTGTATTTTTAATTTTTTTTGTTTTTTTTTATATTTTTTTATGAAAAATTGCATAAATCCCCTTTTTTAATAAAAAATTGCATTAATCCCCCTTTTAAACTAATAATTTACCTAGTAATTACGAAGATTCTTTTTCTTGATTTCTTTTAAATTTTTTCTATGAAGTTCTGTGGTTTGAATTTTAGCTTGAAGCTGAGCTTCATCTTTAACTGTAGAAGCCAGATCAATTATAAGCTTAATAACCTTTTCAGCACAATCAATGACAACTTCAAATTACTCACAAATTCTTCCATTTCATTATAGTTTGGATCTGAGCACCATTCTCCCACTGACTTTGACAACCAACAACTTTCTAAATTCATGATTTTAAAGATTTTCCATGAATTAGGTCCTTTCAAATCCACCAGATGTATATTTGGGTATAGTTCTGGAACTTCTGGCTTTCCTATAATAATTTCATCTGGAACTTCAGTTCCTAATAAACGAGCTGCGATACTTGCTTTTGTATTATCATCTAAAGTTTTACTAAAAAGAGATAAAACTACAAGTTCTTGACTTAAATACCACTTGTGTCTTAAGAATGCATCTATTACAGCAATAGAAATTTCTGGATCTACTTCCTGCCAGACATTAACTAATTGCTTATAAAATCGCAGGTCATTGAGTGGTGCTTCTGCAGCTAATGGGGTCTTTAGCAATGTTCCCTCTAATTTTTTTTAGTCCGTGTGCGCAAGAAATTTTCGTTGTGCATACATTTAGATTCATGGTGAAAAATTGTGCAAACTTTTCTGAGCGCTATTATCTTCAAAATTAAATATATATAAATATTAAATACTTAATAAATATTATTTCCATAAGGTGATAGCTCGATCATTACGGTACTATTAAATGGATATTAAAAAACTGTTTACAATATTATATATTCTTAAAAAAGAAAACATTTTATCCATTCTAAAAATATTAATAAAATAAAAAATAGTAAAATAAAATTCAACAAAATAAAGAAATAAAATAAAAATAACATTAATTGAAAATGGCTATTTTAGTTATCATTTCTCAAAACAATTTTTAACATTTAGCAATTTAAAATAGACTATCAAGATTAATACACGATTTTATCCATTCACAAAATAGGAATAAAATAAAAACTAATAAAATTCAATAAAATAAAATATAATCAAAATAACATTAAATGAAAGTGCCTTTCATTTAAGTATGATTATGATTTCTCCCTACGATCTTTAGCATTTGCTCATTCCAAATAAACTCTATGAAGATTAATACATCCGTCATCATTGAGGTAACTTTTAATTCGCATGAGCGTGTCCAAATGATTTTCTTTCAAGCCGTTTCTTAATTTGTTCTTTATAGAATTCATTAAACTGAAATTTTTGAAATTACTTCATTTACTGTCGTGACTCATGATACGCTTGAGCCTGTGCGCATTTTATTTTGCTGTGTGCGCGGGTTTCACAACGCGTGTGCGCGAGCACACGCGCACACCTTAGAGGGAACATTGGTCTTTAGCCAATAAGTGCCATAAACTAAAGATGTTATAAGCTTAATAACCCTTTCAGCACAATCAATGACAACCTTCAAATTACTCACAAATTCTTCCATTTCATTATAGTTTGGATCTGAGTACCGTTCTCCCACTGGCTTTGACAACCAACAACTTTCTAAATTCATGATTTTAAAGATTTTCCATGAATTAGGTCCTATCAAATCCACCAGATGTATATCTGGGTGTAGTTCTGGAACTTCTGGCTTTCCTATAATAATTTCATCTGGAATTCCTAATAAACGAGCTGCGATACTTGCTTTTGTATTCTCATCTAAAGTTTTACTAAAAAGAGATAAAACTACAAGTTCTTGATTTAAATACCACTTGTGTCTTAAGAATGCATCTACTACTGTACAGCAATAGAAATTTCTGGATCTACTTCCTGCCAGACATTAACTAATTGCTTATAAAATCGCAGGTCATTGAGTGGTGTTTCTGCAGCTAATGGGGTCTTTAGCCAATAAGGGCCATAAACTAAAGATGTAAACTTGACAAATCTTCCAAATGATTCTTTTACTTCTGGTTCAGCTGAGGTACCATGAATCTAGCTCGATGGCATGCTCCTGGTTTACGAAGATGTATCTTTGAAGACCTGTGCCCCAACAATAAACAGTTTAATTCTAAATATTCTAAGTAATCATCTCTGAAATAATTTTTGTTCTCTAATAAAGAATTATAAATTATATTTGCACTTTCTTTAATATCCATCAACAAAGGCTCAGTTATATTTATTTCTTTAGTTTGGGATAACGTTATTTTGGACCAGCTTTTCGAAAATTCTTCAAATATGGGATAATTGGGACCAGTGCTTTTTCCAAAGATGCATTGCCAAACAGATTTTACAATAAGTTCGCCAATGTGGTGACGGCATACTAAATATAATAATGGTCTATTCAGATTTCTTTCTATATAAATGCAAGCTCCTTTGTTAATACCTGTATTTGAGGCCGTCGTGTCAAATGACATACCTCTCACCTTCCCTTTGACCTGCCAATCTGTAAGGAGCTTGAATGTAGCTTCAGACATTTGTTCACCAGTAGCATTTTGAATAATAGGTATCCCCAAAATTTGATCAATATCAGGAGATCCAGTAGCAGCAACAGCAAGCCTTTCTAAACCTAAAATCTGTTTTGAATCCCAATGGACAACAAGATGTTTTATATTGGTATTTTGAAATAATTCTTTAACTTCATTTTCAGTTTTTACCCTATTTTCTTGTGTTGATGTATGAGTAGATGTTTTTGAAACTGCATAATCGTTTAGGTTTCCACCGCCGGCTCTAATTAAAGCAGAAATTATTATTAATGTAGCTGTTCTAACAGATACATTTCCTCTGTCTATAGCACTGGCTACAATAGACTCTTTAAGTACATTTCTAGGTAGGTAGATAGGCTTTTGTTCTTTAGTTGTTTTTAGTCTTTTATTGAGGTAATCATAATCGTTAGAACTATCTCTCTCACATTCCAATTCCTCTATTTTCACTTTAGATGGTTTGCTTATTCTCTCTTGTTCTTTCTGACGTAAACGTTCATTGGTTGCTAGTCTTTTTATTTTATTTTTTATTCTTTGCTCTGAAATCTTATCTCTTGAACCCAGCGTAACTTTATATCCCTCTCTCAGTATCTTTAAAAACTCCAGATCTTCCTCAACTTCAGCTTTCCCTAGCTTTTCTGAAAGAACTTTTTCAGGAAATGGGTGAGCGACATCAAATATTGCTCCAAGTTTTCCATAAAATTTGTTTACTGAACTTAGGTGCTCTTCAGTTTTTCTATATTTATGTTTTGTTAGAACATACCATTCCTGGTGCAACTTAAGAAGTTTTGTAACGGCATATTGTCTGCTATTAGTAGGTAAATTGCATTTATTCCAAAAGGAGAACACATGGTCTATTACTATGCCAGCTTGATGACTTACAAGTTTTCCTTTAACAAGGGACTGATTATAATGAGGATTGCAAGCTTTAATATGATGGAAATATTTGAGTACTTGCTTGTTGGTTGGAACAGCTGTAGTCGTTATGGAGGCTATAGGTTGACCTAGAAAGGGAATTTCTGTTTTGCTTCTAGTTAATGGTTTGCTTAGAGCCATTTTATCAATTTAAATAGGTATTATGGTACCTAGATTTAGAAATTCCTGAAAAAAATTAGATTAGTTAGTAAAAATCGCTAAAAATATGAAATAAGGAGGCTAAATTGGGCCCTGTGGGGCCTACATTTAGCATTGACATTTATAAAGCTAGTATACATTACTAGAAATGCATATAGAGTGGTAAATGTGTTTTACTTTTAATTAAACTAGTATATTTTACTAGAAAATGCCAAAAAATGCCAATTTTTTGGTCTGAATCGGGGATGTAAAATGTAAACCGCTGGGGATGCATGAATTTTTTAGATAGGATTTTAAAACCTTGTGTGGGCATTCTTAGTAACCCACTTTACGATATTATATCGGTTAATGCTGTACCTGACTAACTTTGGGTTTAACGGGACACCCTACTACACAGTTGTAATGCACTTAATAAACACCTACACAGTTATTGTAATGCACTTAATAAACACCTACACAGTTGTAATGCACTTAATAAACAGCTAAACTGTACAGCTTACTGTACTGTAGATAGAGTGTAGATTTGTAATGAATATTACATAGGACGCTTCCTGGCTTTTTGTTTGGAAAACTGCGTGATTGTGTCCTCGAAACTCACCGACTGCAACACCTCATGCTCTATACTCAACAACGCCAGGGACGAAAGGCGCTCCCGGCCCATTGTGGAGCGAAGGTAATTTTTGATCAGTTTGAGTTTCGAGAATGAACGTTCACCAGAACAGTTCGTGACAAACATACACAGGTATATTCTCATTGCTATTTCCACGTTTGAGAATGTTCCTTTCAGTTCGTTTGTGTTCATATGCCGATAAAATCTGTTGCACATGTCTTCACGTTCCGTCTGGGATTCTGTTTCACTTTCGGTGAGTTTCATTAGGGCAGCGAACTGCACAACTTCTGTTACCAGCTCTTTCTCCAAATCAGCTGGATAGCATTCTACTAGATGTTCAGCTGACCGTCGAAGACTGTCGATGTCCAGGACTAGAAGGAAATACAAAAATCCAAATCTTTTCTGCAGGACAGCGTACACTTCTAGGCGAGTGTTCAGAGTGGTACACAGTTTATCAATTATCGGTAGAAATGCAGTGGTCCGAAATGAATCTCTTGGTGTCAGGTTCGTATCTTCGGCAGTTCCGATTTCGTCATAATGTCACTTTTTCTTCTTTGTCCGTTGAGTCGATTCCTTGTATACTCGATGACCACACTTTCCGATGCCCTGGTCCTCGAATTCGTCAAATCTTGATCTGAGATCTTCAACAATTGCAGTAGTGATTTCAGCAAGAGGGTGGCTGAGTCTAACGACATTCCTTGTCTTTGCAGAGATGCATTCGTTTTTTTAAATCGCTCGAGAATAGTGTTCCATAAAACCGATAAAATGGCTGTTTCGAGTTGTTGAAGCTGTTTAGACAATCCCCTGGCTTCGATCCTGGCTTCCGCAGTTTGGCTGGTATCTGCTGGTATCTGCTGCTAGCTCATCCAGTACCACGATATTCTCGGCGTAGCCTTCGGTTAAAGATTGGACGGCATCTGATCTGGCTGACCAGTGGGTATCGGAGAGACCTTTGTCGACCTTTAGTTTCTCACTATGGGAACTACTATCGAGAACCTCTACATATCGACGCCATCGGTATGTCGAGGAGACGAGAAACGTGTAGACATTCTGAATGAGCATAAACAATTCAACGGCTGCTGTGTAACTGTCCACTGCTGATTTACCCACAAGATTTAGTGAGTGGCACATGCATGGCACAAACTCAGCATACGGAGATTTTGACTTGATGTTGCTCTTTACGCCGTTGTATTTCCCTGCCTGCCATATTGCTTGCGTTATCATAAGACTGTCCTCTGCAGTCTCCAATTCGAATGCCATGCGTCTCCAGAAAGTTGAGGACCACGTCGGCGATTCCTTTCCCTGTATGTGTGTTCATAGGTATGAACTGTAGAAATCGCTCGACGGACCTAGACTCAACCACATATCGGACGGTGAAGCACAGTTGATCGGTGTGGGAAACATCAGGCGTAGAGTCGACGGATATAGAGTAGTATTTTGACTGCTGGATTTCTCGGATAATCGTCTGAAGTACTTTATCGGCCATCAACAGTATGAGTTCCTCGCAAATGAAATGAAAGAGATACGAGGTGTGTCCGCTACCTTTGTTGGCATGCTCGCTTACACTGGTATGCATCAATTTTGCTGTCAAGGGTTTTGTAAGTGATTCTTATACAGTTTTTCCTGCTGATTTCGAATCTGCAATCCGTTTTTCTCAATCAGCTCAGGTTATCCGGCTATGGCCTCATAAGTAAAATAGAATTTTTCGTGATTTTGTCAAAGCGGAATTGGAACAGTAACATCTATCATCACTTGTTTCACTTGTATAATATCTTTTTTTACTTTTCAGGCATATAGATAAAATATTTCATAATGAATAGAGCGTGTAAAAATGATCCCAATAGATTCTGCTACATATGTGGGACGGTTACCATGCCAAATAACCAGTCCCAAATCACTAAATTTGTGAAGACAATGTATAGAGCATACTTTGGAATTAAGCAGGGGACCAGGACAAAAATTTCGCCCCTCATATGTGCTGCAAGACGTGCATTGAAAATTTGAGAAGATGGAGCAAAGGCAGAGCGAAATCTTTGCCTTTTGGAATTCCCATGATTTGGAGAGAAGGAAAGGATCACGTTACAGATTGCTATTTCTGCATGACAAACCTCCAAGGTGGGCTTATAAATTTATTTTTCTTAAATATTTTGAAATCCTCGTATGAAACTTGACATAATATTCACCATAATGTAATATTCACCATATATAGCATAATATTCACCATAATGTAATATTCACCATATATAGCATAATATTCACCATAATGGTAATCATACATTTACATATACATATTGTTATAGAAAATACATTTACACATACATATTGTTATACAAGTTACATTTACATATACAATGATTGTATATTTTCTTTCTTTTTCATTCATATTGTCCCCGAAGGGACAATATGAATGAAAAAGAAAGAAAATATACAGACTCCATCGACCTATTTCATATCTTACAGACCGCAGCCTTCCCTCACGAGCCGCCACTGTCTGAATGCTTCTTCTATTTCATATGCAAGTTTTATATCCATGTTTCTGTGTTTCTATTTTCAGGAGTTAACAAGAAGAATAAACACATTGTTGTATACCCTGACATTCCTTCTGCTATGAGACCTGTACCCCATGGTCCTGGAATTCCAATACCCGACCCACCTCAAACCCTGGACTTCGATGATTCTGATGATGAATCAATGACCAATGCCAATGACCAGTCCCAGTCGTATATACCTCAAAATACCGCTTCAAATGAGCCGAGGCCTCTCAACCAGGCCAAACTTAATGATCTTACTAGGGATTTAGGACTTTCCAAATTAGCTGCCGAGATCTTGGGCTCACGACTTCGAGAGGACAACTTACTGGCTCCGGGAACAACATTCTCCTGGTATAGGAAACGAGAGGAAGAATTCCGCAAGTTTTTTGCAGTGCACGAAAATACCTCTTCCTTAGTGTACTGCTGCAATGTTGAGGGGCTAATCGAATCCTTGGGCTTGCCATATAACGCATCAGAATGGAGGCTATTTATAGACTCGTCTGAACGAAGTTTGAAAGCAGTACTTCTCAACATTGGGAATAGGGTTGCATCAGTCCCTGTAGCACATTCCGTACAACTTACTGAGAGCTACGATAACATGAAAATTTTACTGGATGCTCTCGTATACGACCAACATAACTGGAGGATCTGTGGAGATTTGAAGGTAATACTAATATCATAAGTAAACTATTGCTATTGACTATGTTGTTTTTCCAAAGGTTATTTGAGAGCGTATAAGAACACTTAACTTCCCCACAGAAGTGATACAGTCCAATGCATAGATTTTTTTATCTGATAGAACAAATTCTCTAAATTCTTTAAATATTTTAATTTTTTTTCAGATTGTGGCATTTGTATTGGGAATGCAAGGGGGATACACGAAATACCCATGTTTCCTCTGCAAATGGGATAGCCGAGCGGATGAGAAGCACTATGCACAGCGTGAATGGGCATCCAGAGAGAATTTTGAACCTGGGTCGCATAATGTCGTTTCAGTGCCCCTTGTACCACCAACAAAAATTTTGCTCCCACCACTTCATATTAAGCTGGGCTTGATGAAAAATTTCATAAAATCAATGAATAAGGAGGGTTCAGCATTCCGATATCTCGAGAGTAAATTTCCTCATATATCTGATGCTAAACTAAATGTTGGGGTTTTTGATGGTCCTCAAATTCGAACTTTGATCAAGGATACTCAGTTCGAAAACGCAATGACTCCAACTGAGAAGAATGCCTGGCAGGCATTCAAATCAGTTGTCACTGATTTTCTTGGCAAGAGTAGAAGTCCAGAATACGAGTCCGTTGTCGAAAACTTGATGGAAGCTTTCAAAGCTCATGGGTCGCGCTTGTCCATAAAAATGCACTTTTTGTGGTCCCACTTGGACTATTTTCCTGAAAATTGCGGGGATTATAGTGAGGAACAGGGTGAACGATTTCACCAAGATATCAAAATAATGGAAGAGAGGTACCAGGGAAACTGGGATATCAATATGCTGGCGGACTATTGCTGGTGTTTGAAGCGAGACGTGCCCGAAGAAAAACACAGACGGAAAGCCAAAAAAACTTCATTCCTTCCTCAATAAACTTTTTTCCATATTCATTGTATGAATAAAAGTATTTATTCACACAATGTTTTCAGTTTTCACGAGTGTTCTTATGATATTAATCGTATCTACAGTGTTTAAGCTAAAAAAATCAATAAATTTGGGGATAAAATTGGACTTATAATAAATGGCCAATAGAGAAAAAACCTGACCTGATTGAGGAAAACCAATGTCATTTTCGAATTCAGCATGGTCGAATTATATAATATGAGTTGAAAAAACCCTCACAGCAGACAAAAAAATTTCATATGCATACCAGTGTTATATGCGCAGCTAGAAAACTGTCATACTTACTTAAAAGTTCCAAAATTCCGTAGTTGCCGTTGTTTGATGAACCGAAACGGGAGTCGTGTCCACGAATTGCTAGTCCTCGTGACGTGATATACTTGATAACGTCGACACAGCGCCGCAAAATTTCCTGCCAGTAGTTGCACTCCTTTTCAAGCTGGTTCACCAGTTTCGAATCAACACGGCCGGAGACAGACTTTCTTACCAACAAATATCTCATCGACTCCATATGTTGCTCACATTTTCCGTGTGCTTCGACCGATTGTCTACCATGCTTCCAGTCGTTGAACCCGATTGTGAACTTGCTGACAGTAAACACAGCCTGTGGACTCAGAATAGCACAGCCATGACACCTCAATCCTCTCATTCGTCAGGCTATGTTTCTTAACAAATAATGTCTTCGTACATCGGCGTGTTGTACCACTTTCAGTAGTTGAAGAGTTACTGAAGTCGCTGTCATAATTTCGGCAATCTGATGTTCCCCGCTCTATCCAGAACTCTCTAAAGTCATCGGTCAGTACTTGTGGCCACAAACCAATGTCATTAATTGCATGTCCTGAAGCTGGTGGGCCTGCTGAACGCACTGACGTAGACGGGTCTTCTGAAGACGCAGCTGCTGATGTAGCGGAGGCAACTGGTGGGCCTGCTGAAGGGGTTGACGTAGACGAGTCTCCTGAAAATGCAGCTGTTGAAGTAGTGGAGGCAGCTGCTGAGCTTGCTGAACACACTGACGTAGACGCGTCTTCTGAAAACGCAGCTGCTGAAGTAGCGGAGGCAGCTGGTGGGCCTGCTGAAGGGGCTAACTTAGTTTCGGCACCGTCGCAAGAAACTCTTCTCTGCGCTTCTTATCCTTACGCTTTTCACTACCGGGTTTATATTTCCTCCTTCGATCCCGGTCACGGCTTGTTTCCATGTTGTACGTATTACAATGCCAACAATAAGAACATAAATCATGAATCTGCAACAGGAACAACAAGAAGTAAGTTAGTAACAACATTAGAAATGAGTAACATTAACAAGCACAACAAATTAAACAGTGACAAACACCATCAAAGCGGATATTAGAATACCTGATGCCATGCCGCCTGCCGGAAAAAGTAAAACTCGTCGCAGATGGCAAATACGTGACGTTTAATTTTTTCAATTGAAATTTGCGGGGCCCATCGGGCGCGGGGCCTTGGACATTTGCCCGGTGCGCCACCCCCTAAATGCGGCCCTGGGAAGTGGAAAAAAGACGCCTTCATTGATATACTTTAAAATTCTGACCCTAATACAAGTATAGCGCTGTATACGAACCAAAGTAAAACAGTTTAGCGCACTGATGACAGATGGAGACGAAGAAGATATGAAAACGATGACCAGAAGAAAGTATGTCAGTGCACTGATGACTTTTTTCCTTTTTTTTTAAAAACCCTCAAAGAAAAGCGAATTATGTACATTCGCTTTTGCTTATTAGAATTTCACGCTATCATTACTTAAACTGTTCTCTTTGAATGACTGGACACACGAAGTGTATGCATGTTTGGTGTGGATGTTGAACGCAACTATTTCTTTCATTATACTTTTCCCAACTGTCCTATAACTCCCCGGGCTACGTCGTGGCCAATGTCGTAACACCGCTTCCAGGAGATCAGCAAAGTTAAACGACATTGGGTCTGAGTAGTAGTTGGATGGGAGACAGTCCTCGCGACCAAATTATGTAGCGATCCGTGGCTCGGATCCCACGTAAAGCTGTAGATCCCATCCGTCATATGACCTTAGATGTTGCGGAGGTGGTTAAACAACCCCAATAAATTAATTAATTCTTATAACTCCTCTTTCCAAACTGTTTCCCGCTGGAAGTGACTAGCAGGAATAGAACCACCTTGCCTGCCTTACACTTTACTACCACTTGCATTTCCGGATTAAGGCTTTCGGGGGTCCGGGGTACTTATGATTGGGGGGCCCCCTATCTTAAGCAAATACAGCAAACAGTTAAAACAGATTACAAATTACATTTATAACTTTTAAGTCTTTTATAACTAATATAATTACATACCGTTACACACTCACGTAAAAAGTTAAACCATAGGTACAGTTTTGTATGAAACAAACTGTTACAAACCGGCTTCAAGTCCTATCTCAGCAGGATCAATCCCTTTGCTGCTCAGCAGCATCTGCGAGCATGCGGTCTTTTTTTTTTTTTTTGTCGTAGTTTATGTTTAGTCTTTTTGGGAATTCTGGTTCCTGCCTACGCCATGCCGGTCGTGAACTGTCAGTCGAACTATAGGGGCCTACAGCCGCCTACTACGGTACTACCGTATGCTATCTAACACTGACATATCTAATTATAATCTATAATTTATAGCTACAAATATACCCTGAAAGCAGTCTTTAAACCAGTGGTTCTTAACCGGGGGGGCGCGCCCCCCTAGAAACAGGAATTTCTCTAATTGTATTTGTTATTCTCTTAACGAGAGCATGGGCTAATATTGAGAAGTTATTGAGAATGTTATTTTGATTGAAGGGGGGCGTGGAGGGAAGGACCAATTCCTAGAGGAAGCATGGTAGTAAAAAGGTTAAGAACCACTGCTTTAAACTGTCCTTCATACGCGTACAATTATTAGGGCTATATTAGGCTAAGTATTAGACGGTTTAACCCTTTGAGGACCACGGGACATATTTGTCCCAACGGAAATAATAATATAAATTGTACAATGATGCAGTTTCCACAAATACATCTACATGTTTATACAGGTATCGTTTAGTTGTCGGAAAATTAACCCCAAAATGGGTCATTTAAGTGACTATAGTTACTAATATCTAATTGTAAATAACAATAAAACTTAAACTTTTAAGTTCAAAGAAACGTATACTGGTCGTCAAAGGGTTAAACCTATATATGGTTTATTTAAACTCATTTTTTTTCACGGCAACCAGGGGAGAGCCATGACTAGGAGGCCCGGAGCACGTGCCGCCTGTGCCCCCACCTTATTCTGGCAATGACCATTTGTATTCCGGTATGAATGTTTCACACTTTAATAAGTGTATGGTAAAAAATGTTTGTCGTCTTTTTCTCTCGCCAAATTTCAGTTTCCTCGGACTAACCTAGAGTGGATTTTAGGGTATTTGTTAGTATTTTAAATTATCGCCATTTAAAGCAGTCTTCGCACGTGATGTTATTTCAGTCACCACATAAGCTCTATAAAACTGTATTTACGAGTAGTTAATGCTGGAAACTTCTTCCGTTGTCCTAATCATTTTAAATATATTTTCTCCAATATTTTTCATTTTACGCATTCACAAACTCTCAACCCTCTACGCCCAAATTTCTTAGTGTTAAGTTATGATTGAGTATTTGAAACGCTACCAATTTGAGTGGTCGTCGTTAAAGGGTTAATCCATGTACAGGTGACCGAATTGGTATATTGATAGAGTCATACTGTATGATCTAACTAAAATCCAAGTTTCGCTAACAATAATTTCCCCCATGTAATATGTCCATAAGGAATATAAATATGATACGATATACTGTATATAATATACAGGGTTATTCAAACTGATTCATCCGATTTCAACTGAGAATACTTCCGTACCTATCAACCGTGCATACACCACATGAAAGAGGAAATCTCCGAGTTTTACAAGATCACCGCGAGAGGGCTCCAAAGTCACGCCGTGGCCTAGCCTAGCAACAAACAGTCAGTGTGAAAATGGCGTCCGCACAGCAGAAGGCGTTTTGTGTGTTGCAGTTTTCGAGCTGTAAATCGGTTGCCGGATCTTACACCGTGCGACTTCTTCCTTTGGGGGTACGTTAAGGATACTGTGTACGTGCCACCGTTGCCCACATCTTTGGATGAGCTCCGAACTCGCATTGTTACTGCCGTAGAGTCAGTGACAACGGACATGCTGGAGCGAGTATGGGAGGAATTCGACTATCGTGTCGACGTTGCTCGTGTAACTAGGGGAAGTCACATAGAGCATTTATGAGGTGAGAGACAAAATTTGGACAGTTTTTCTTTTGGTTGATGTATCACAAATCACTCTGTATTTGTAACATTAAAAAATATTCTCATTTGAAATCAGGTGAATCATTTTGAATAGCCCTGTACAAGAAACTTCAAAGAATACGAAGCTATAACAGTTCCTAAGTAAAGAAAACTGTCAGGACAGGTATGTTGACCGAGTATGAGCAACTTTTACTTATTTAAAGCCTTTCATGAAATATAGAAATTTTGGATAAATGAAAGCCACCCCCAAACGGGTCGGGGGTGGCTTTCTTTCATTAATCTGCAAGTTTAAGTAGGTAGGTTATTTATTTTAGGTTAGGGTGTGATATTTTAGTTAGTTTAAATGAAAATATCATGACTTAACCTAACCAATCATCATAAAAAATCCTCGGGAAGGTGTTTTTGCTTACATTCTGTACTTTAGTGATTTTGGGGGTGGCATTGTTTACTTGAAATTTTTTTAGGGCGGCAGTGTTCACTAGAAACTTTTGGGGGGTGGTTTTCTTTCAATGATCCGAAATTTTAAATGGTATACACTAGTGGTGGACCGGATGTCAGTTTTTCAACATCTGCGGATTTTTAATTTAATATCCGCGGATGCGGATATTTAGTTAATATAATATAGAATTATGAATATATGACAATTTTTCAAATTTCGTGATATTACTATTATGGCAGGCAATGTATAAGAATTAAAATTTTCATTATGATAAAAATAACTCAAGAGTTTCAGCCACAGAAAATTGAATGAAACAAGTTTCATTCAATTTCTGTGTTACCAGCTATTTATATTTTGAGGTTTATATATTTATTTGTTCATTATTAATAATTAATACTTTACACGAAATGTGCATGACTGGGCCTTATAATTTAATTGTAAATTGCATAATTTATTAGAGGTAATATCCGCAGTCAGAAGTGCGGATGCGGATGTTAAAAATTATGCGGATATCCGGTCCACAACTAGTATATACAGTACTCCACTTCAATTAACAGAAATATTCTTCTCCATTAAAATGGCATTTATTTCTAAGACAAACTTCTAATTAACTAATAATTTAACCAAAATTAAAACCTTTTAATAGAGTATAAATAAAACAAAAGTTTGAGAACTAAAATTTAAATGTCACAAATATAGGTCTCACGCACACCCCACTTCCTCAAGGAATCTATTTCAATTTTGAAAAAAAAAAATTTTAGCACAAGTTTCATATTAATAATAATACTTTCGCGAAATAAGTTTTTTTTTAATTCTAATTTCTTCTTTCTTGCCCCCCCCCCACCCCACTATCCTATAAAAACTAAGCCCAGCTTACCCTAAAATTTAAACAAAATTAAAATCAGAAAAAATATTTAATGTGATTTATACTTATAGCAAAGTTTTAGACAGACTACTATAGTTTACAAGTTTTGGTGGAAATCCTTTGGAAGACAGTCTTTATGGCTGTTCCCCCGAAATTTATTAACGTTTCAGACCTGATTGTTTTATCGAGATACAAATGAAGCGGTAAAAATGTTCCTACACAACGCACAATGGTGTGACGTTTGTCGCCTTTGGTAAGTTCAAAATTAAGGTTGGAGTTTAAAAAAAAAAAAAAGAAACACCTTCGAAACTAAATTAAAAACTTCCCGAAGTTGTAGAAAAATTCAATTAGATCAATAAATGATAAAATACCAAAAATACAGTGTGGTCCAAAAAGTAAAATGAAAATATTGTGCTTGGTATATTTTTACTTTTGTTTTGGACTACATTGTATTTGTGGAGAAATACGCAGTCCGAGTATGTTATGGGAAGGGAATAAAAAACAAGTTCCTTTGCAAACACAGTATGTAATATATTAATGCGGTTTTGTATCATACATCAATATTTTAACAAAAACAAGTTTTATTAAATTATAAACGAAACTTCATACATTAATTGTCTTAAGACGAGTACATCACAACACATACTTATGAAGGAAAGAGAGGCTAAGGGGGCGAATGCCCGCAAAAACGACCTCTAACATATATATATATATATATATATATATATATATATTAACTATTTATAACAACTGGCAGAGTACCTGTAAATACATTATTTTACAGTGAAAACGAACAAACGTGACGATGTATCCTGTTGCCTTCATTCTTCAAAAGTTTCCTTCGTGATCATCTTCCTCTGTGGCCAATGTAGAGAACGCCGAAGAAGGAAGCGGCGAATTGCACTCGTAGGAAGCTGTTGGAAGAGAGAAATGGGAAGCAGGAGGGACAAGGAGGGAGATGTATTTGAGCCATAGAAGGGAGGATTCTTCCGCACATGACATTGGTGTTACTCCCCGAAACTGAGCTCTGTTTAAGAGGTTGAATAAAAGGTTTGGATAAAGAAAAGGAGAATCTGGAAGGACAACAGTGGGGACTGAAGGAGGAGCCGGAAGTAGCAACCGAGAAGAATGATTTTGGAGCGAATTCGTCGCAATCGGTGGATTCGAAGTCGCAATGGGAAAAGGTAAATTCGACTGACGTTTCTGCTTCATTCTTCTGTTTTGAAACCAAATCTGAAGTAAAAGAAGGATACAAAACTCAGTAATTTTTTAATGTAGTAAAAAGGGGCCGAAGGGCGAGCTCCCACAAAAATGCCCCCCTACCCACCTATATAAGGAGAGCCAAAATAAAGGTCTCCCGATGCCTTTCTTTATAGAACTTTTAAAAAGATTATATAGTGTGTAAAATGTATGCACGTGTTGTGAAGAATAGCGGGAGAAGCGTGTGTTTGAGATTAATTGATTAATTTAATAAAATTTCTTCATTACTGAATAATTAAATTACATTTTGTCTAAGTTTGTAATTTTTAAAAATTATAAACATTTGAAATAATTTTATGAAAATATTTAAGATATATCCATACATTTAAGTTTAACGTACATATATCAGTTTAACGTCTGTTGTAGGTAAGCTACTGGAATTAATATTTAGGGATCGTACAGTCGAACATTTAGAATTGCACAACTTAGTTAGAAATACGCAGCACGGTTTAAGGCGAAACAAATCTTGCTTAACTAATCTTTTAGAATTTTTCAAAGCGTGGTTGAAGTTTACGATAGATATCGGGCGGTTGATGTAGTGTATTTAGATTTTCATAAAGCGTTTGACACCGTACCACACAAAAGACTCATTGAAAAAATTAAGGCTCACGGAATCAGGGGTGTAGTAATAAATTGGATAGAAGAGTGGCTGCGAGGTAGGAAACAGAGGGTGGTCGTTGATGGAGCGGAGTCGTGTTGGGCCCCTTGCTTTTTCATATATATATATATATATATATATATTAAACGATTTAGATGTCGGCCTAGTCAGTACAGTTTCAAAGTTTGCGGATGACACGAAGTTGGGTGGTAGGGCGATTAATGACGAAGATAGAGGTAAAATCCAGGAAGATCTGAATAAAATCGTTGAGATTTAACGTCGATAAGTGCAAAATTTTACATATAGGTTCGCGTAACGGTAATTTTGCGTATAGTATGTCAGGGAAGGAGTTAGCAAGCGTAGAGCAGGAAAAAGATTTGAGTTATAGTCACTGGTGATTTAAAAGTAGCGAAACAGAGTACAGCAGCGGTCAATAAAGCGAACAAAGTGTTAGGTTTTATAGCTCGGAATTTTGAGTACAAATCGCGCGATGTTATTGTTCCTCTTTATAAATCATTAGTTAGACCCCATTTGGAGTACGCGATCCAATTTTGGAATCTGCATATGCGAAAAGGGTAAATATTTGGCTGGACACAGGGGCTACATTTTTTATCAAAATTACATTTTTCTAGCGTAGTTTTCTTTGTTCGAATCTGATACCCATTTCTTGTGCAAATGATTAAAAACTTTTTTTTTTCCATTCCAAAATACGGAGTGTTTCTACTCATTTGCACAAGAAATGTGTGTCAAATTCCAACAAAGAAAACTACACCAGGAAAATGTAATTCTGATAAAAAACTAGCTAACCTAACTAAATTAACTAACCTAACCAACCTAAACCTGTGCAAATGTAAAGAAATAAGAATTTGTTTACATTTTGGAGTCATATTTCGTCATATTTGCACAGGAAATGAAGGTTATATTTCAACAGAGCACACAAAATACACTAGAAAAATGTATTTTTTATTTCAACTTCAGGCCATTAGTCATTTTCGTTTTCGCCATTTTCGCTTAAACTAACGAAAATATCATGTAACAGTTCAGAATAGGGGCGCCACCTCAATTTTTGTTTTTTGCCACCAAAACATGCTAAAACCATTGGTTTCCTGTTGTTTAGGATGAATGTGACCATCGCCATTACAGTAAATTATTGCTTGCAGTGATTTCACCCCCCCCCCAACCCCTCCTACAATCTGGGGGGACCACCGTGGGAACCGGGGGTTTGGGTGGGGGAACACAGCACAAGCAATAATTTACTGTAATAGCGATGGTCAGATTTATCATAAACAGGAAACCAATGGTTTTAGCATGTTTTGGAGGAGAAAAACACAAATTGAGGTGGCCCCTATTCTGAACCGTTACCATAAAAAGTAACTAGGTTTAAATATAAAACCCCATACCGATCAATTTGTGATGCGTTTTTACGGGGGCTCCGCCCCCGTACCCTAAATTATACAAATGATAATGTAATAACATTCATGTTAGGTTAGCGTAACAATTACCAAAAATACTAGCGTCACCGCACATCCGTCACAGACCGAAGCCATTTTCAAACTGAAGTGAATGAACGATAGTAGGGTTGCCAACTCAAAATTTCCTAGATTCATACCCAAAAAGCACTGAAGTAGCTATATATATATTTTTTCATAATTTTCTAACTTCGTTTTTTTTGACTATGCGACACATGCAATCAATGTATTTTTAATGAGAAAATTGTTTCTATGGTATTTTTCGAAATTTTGCTTAAGTGGCGCCCGTATTCTGAACCATTAACAATATCATTACTTAACCGGGCATTCAGTTGGCCTAACCGGGCATTCAGATGGCCTAACCGGTTAATATTGGTTATTTCACCTAAATATCTTATGATCTTTTCGTATTAGGCACTCACTGTCACATTTCAGGCAAGTTAAGGATGAGAGAATAAAGCCGTAGTTAATAAAAACATCCAATGCTTTCTCTTCATCTAGGGCACATGACGAATCAAGTTCTCAAAGTCAAAAAACACACGAACAGCACGTCATAATTCTATCACAAACACGACCAAACTGAATCCAATAAGAAAAAAAAAATAGACAGAACAGAAACCAACCAACTAATTAAGTCGCAGAGTAGCGAAAAAATAGCCCAATCAGGAGAAATATTTTATAAAAAAAAAGTACATTATAGCCAAAACAGGAAATATTCACTATAAAAATTAACTTGTAATTTTTTCTATAATCTTGCATTTCCACAAAAAATGATTACTACCATCGTAAAGAGCATGGAAATAGTGCTAATGAAACAACCTCTCATTTCTCGTTAGCCCCTGTGTCCAGCCAAATATTAACCGCGAAAAGATATAAACAAAATCTAGAGAGTTCAAAGACCAGCAAATAAGATGATTCCGTCGCTATGGTCGAAGTTGTACGAGGATAGGCTTAAAGAGTTAAAATTGACTACACTCGAGACAAGGAGGGTGATCTAATCCAGGTTTTCAAAGTTATTAATGGGTTCAATAACGTAGATTGAGCTAGCTTTTTCGAAATATCTGAATATAATAGAACTAGAAATAATGGGTGTAAGTTGACAAGTAGAAGGTTCGAGACAGCAGTTGCCAAAAACTTTTTACGCATATAATAGTAAATAGGTGGAATAGTTTGCCGGTAGAAGTAATTAGTAGCACGTCTATAAACATGTTTAAAAATCGATTAAAGGCATATGTTGATAGATTGGGTATAGTTTAAGGTAGTAAAATTAAGGCTTTGTGGTTCGGAACCCACGTAAAATTGTAGGTCCCCTCCGCCACCACGGAGGACATGCACAATACACAATTACGAACACATTTAGGTAGACCAGCCATGAGTGGATCCTAGGGTCTTTGTTGGTTTGAAACATTTATAAATAAAACTACACCTCACCTTTATGCTAGTCTCCGATATATTAAGCATCTGAGATAAATACTCTCTTTTCCGTCTGTCCATAAATTTTTTTTTCAAGAATGCCTGTTCCAAAACGTTTAACTGTTCCCGAGTAAAACTGGTTCGGCGTCTTCTCTCAGATTTCATTTGGGGGTTTGCGAGCAGTGCAGAACCGTCGCAGCATTTCCCTCTATCCTCTTCACAGCCCAGGTCTCGCGTTTCCATTGTCTTAAGTGCCGAATTTTCATCGTTGACGAACTGGGGTGCTACCGCAGGCTCGAAGCGCTCACGGATCGTGCTAACCGGCGTGAGAGTTTCAGCGTTGCTTTGATTTAAGTTAAACTGGTTATACTGCAAAGCTTCAAGCAAATTATATTCACACACATTTTTCGTTAACTTATTACTGTCGTCATTATTAACCGGTGACTCCGCCTCCTTTTGGAGAAGAGAGGTTTTCAAAGGTAATGCATAATTTTCCAGATTGTATACTTCAGAAAGTGCTAAAAATTGAGGCGTTTTCTCATTACCTGTCTCCTCTTCTTTAGCATCTGAGATCTTTACCCGAGAAATGGAAGGGTTACCTGAAAAAAGTTAAAAATTAATGAAAAACTTATGTATAACTAGTATTTTTAATACAGGGTGATTTTTAGTAGAGAACCATGGGTTCCAATAAAAAAACCACCCTGTATATTTTCTGATTAAGAGAAATCGTGCGTTTTAGAATTTCTTGTAGGTGCATTTTATATGCACACACACACACACACACGGTGAGTTATGAGTCCTGCTTCATAGGATATCATATATTTAAGTAAATTTATGGATTTGATATTAATATATGGTTTTGATTTTGTTATTTATATTGAATTCATTTGTCACCCTTTCCTATAAATGGCGCAACCAGCGCACGAAGCATTCATTGTACACTCCTCAGGAAAAAGTGAAATTAGTCCTTTTAAATAGTTTGAACACCTTTTAGAACGTGTATAGTTTTCCCACGTTCACATACTTGTGAACTGGACATAATGTTTGTAAGGGAATAGAAAAAAAACATTATACTTAAATATACGATATCCTACGAGGCAAGACTTCTGACTCGCACTGTTCTTTAATTTGATTTGAATAACCTTTATTGATAAAATAGTTTTAATTTTTGTTTCAACGTAAATTGTGAAACTGGATTATTTATTTTATTTAATTTAGCCTTTAAGCTTTAGGTTTTATTGGGTTCTTAATTAAAAATAAAACTTATTAATATATAAATCATGGATAAGAATTATTAATTACAGTATATATATTAATCTTAAGTTATTATTTTTATAGATATAAAACAAATGCAAAGTCATTATCAGAGACGTCAACCTTAAGTATGAAAATCCGCGAGATTTCTCAGTGTGCCTGATTTTGATAACTGGAAACCTATCCCCCACAAGGAGTTTGTTCTCCGCCGATTATTTTATTATTATAATGAGACCGTGAGATAGACTTAAAATCGTAAGAGTCGACATGTCTGCATTATTGAAGATATGATACCATTACTATACAAAGAAATCGGTGCTCCTTTAGTATGCGGTCTACAGACAAATTCACACTTTAGTATGCGGTCTACACCAATTTGTTTTTTAAATGTAGTTAAAGAAGGTTGAAATGATAATTATATAATCTTACTTGAAAAAAATTTATTGAAAAGTTAAAAACACAAAAGTTTAAATGTAAGTATACCTTCTTAGCTTGTTTACTAATTGCTTGTTTCCCAATGTCAGTCGCCCTTGACGATTGGTTAGGTTTAGTCATGGTATTTTCGTTAGTTTTAACGAAAATATCTTGACTAAACCTAACCAATCGTAAGTAGACCGCATACTATAGTAGCACCGGCAATTGAATTGTTTACAACTTTACTGCTTCAAATTTCTCAAGCTACTGATGTTAAACAATCATTTTGAATTTCAAGGTCAAATAGGGTCTAAGTCATGTGAGTGAGTCATTTAGCGAAAAAAAAAAGAGCGGCAGAATGCGTGAGCAGGCATAAATTTAACGAAAAAAACCTGTAGACTGCACTTTGAAAAAGGTAGAGCGCGGCAGAATTTGTAGACCGCATACTAAAGGAGCACCAAGAAATCAGTATTAAACACGAGATGAACAATAACAAGTAATGTACATTTTATCTTAGATTACACAAGAGAAATGAATAAGTATTAGAGTAATGTACATTTAATCCTACATTTTTATTAGCATTCCATTATTAATGGAGATTTCAACTTGGTTTTAAATGAATTTGCGTTCACAGTATTTTTTATATCGGCATTTATGTCATTCCATAGTTTTAAGTGGATAAACTTTTGCGATGAAAATCTAAATTGGGGAATAACACGCTTTGATCTATTTCTGGTCTGGTACGAGGGGATTTCTTGAGTTACAAAATATCTTCACCCATTTAAGTTAATGAGTTTGTTCTCACTCTTAAATAAAAATAAAATGTACCAGTTTGATTACATCTTTGAGCTTTAGTAATTTTAGCTCTTTAACTAATGCACTAAAATTATCATGGAAATCAGCATTATTGTTAGTTTTTGGATGACGGATACTGTTTAAAGCGTTGTTAGGGGAGTTTCCCCAAACAAGGGTGCAGTAGGCCTACGTTATATAAAAAACAACAAGAGTATGATACAGAGTTAATAAAACCTGTTTAGGGACTACATTTCTAAGTTTAAACATTATAGCAACGCTCCTTGAAATCTTTGATATACAGGGTGGGCCGAAAGTCTGGATCCATAGGAAAATATTTATTTTAATACATAAATTACAACAAATGGTAAATACTGTACTTAAAATGAATATCAACTTTAACTCGTAAATGCTATCCGTGATACTGTACAGTGGTTCGTACTCCAGTATAAACAACAAATTATAACAAATGCTCAAATTGGCGACCTCTGACATCGAGACACTTAGGGATGGAATTTATGATTTTTAATAATTCTTCGAATTGACGTTCTCGAGATGCGTGTTTCATTTGATAATCTTCTTGTTGACTTTACTGGACTATTCGTTAAAGTTTCACATACCATTGCAGAGGTATTTTCATCAGTTGCAGTTTTTGGACGACCAGAACGCCGTCGATCATGTACACTTCCTGTTTCTTTGAAACGTTTAAACAACTTGCCAACAGTCGCATGTGTTACTGGATGCTTATCAGGATGATTTCTATTGAATTCGGTAGCAACTTCTGTGTGTAGCGCCCTGTCTTGCGTACATGAGCACAAGTTCTACCCAGTCTTCTGTTGTTAGATTCGAAGCCATTTCTGGGCTGAAATAAAAACAGTATTTGAGTATTTATACTGGAGTACGAACTACTGTACAGTATCACGGATACGCACTTACGAGTTAAAGTTGATATTCATTTTAAGTATTTACCATTTGTTGTAATTTATGTATTAAAATAAATATTTTCCTATGGATCCAGACTTTCGGCCCACCCTGTATAATTCACATGATCACTCCAGTGCAAATTTTTGTCTAGCATTACACCAGGAAATTTTGTTACAGTACATTCCTTTACAGCGATTTCATCAGCATTTAGTTCAAGACAGACATTTTCTTTATTGGTAAAAATCATGAACTTTGTTTTACTGGTATTTAGGAAGAGTTGGATCACCTGAAGATCAGAGCCCCCAGCCTTCTTTAGTTAGCTTTATAAGGCTAACGAAAATATCACGAATATATATATATATATATATATGCTCTACGTGAAAGGTTTTTAACTCTTCATACTTCCACTTAAACTATGAATGCATCGATGAGTAAAAATATACAAATAACCCGCCAGAATAAATGAAATGTCCACGCCAAATACTTTTGAGTTTATTTCAACTCTTCAGTTTCCCTGAAGAGAAGTAAATTGTTAGCTGCCTGGGCTAGTAAATAGCAAGTGGAATTCAATGTTCAAAAATGCAAAGTCATCCACTTTGGTAGAAATAATGAAAACTTTAGTTATGAGATGCAAGAAAACTGATTAGGGGGATGTTAGACAGGAAAAAGATCTTGGCATTATAGTTAGTAGTGATCTAAAATTTTCTAAGTAGTGCTTAGACGCTAAAAGTAAAGCAAAGAAAATGTTAGGTATTATTAAGAGGAATGTTAGTCACAAGAGTAAGGAAGTAGTCTGTAAATTATTTAATTCTTATGTTAGGCCTCACTTAGAATACTGCATTCAAGCTTGAAGGTGTGCAACGTTGGGCAACCAAGCTTATCCCTAACCTAAGAAGATTGGAATACAGGGAAAGATTAAAGGAACTGGGTATGTTTCGTTTTGAGAGACGTTGTTTGAAGGGAGATGTTCAAAATGTTTTCAGGTTTCGACAATTTAGATGCAAGTAACTTTTTATCATTAGAGGCTGATGGAATAACTCTAGGACATAAGAAAATTAGAAAACAGGCTTGTAGACTTGATTTATGAAAATACTTTTACAGACCAGTAGATTTTTGGAATGACTTTACATATGTATTTGGTAAATAGAGCTCGTTAGTTAATTACGAAAAATTTGGACACTTTCCATGAATGAGTGTGTTTGTAGATAGTGTATATTTTTAGCTTAAGTTATGTAGGCTACTTCGATAGCTCTGTAGATAGTTGTATGTTAGTTGGCTGACTTGAGATATATATATATATATTAGATATATATATATTAGATATATATATATATTAGATATATATATATATTAGATATATATATATATATATATATATCTAAAGTGTTGCAGTAAGATTGTGAAACTAGGTTTCGTGAAATCACTAAAATTTTCAGGAAAGTCGCGTAATTTATACCATGATATAAAACTGACAAAGTAGATAATAACATGACATGACCTACATCAGATCAGGTCATTTTCCACTTTGTTAATTTTGTCATGGTATAAATTAAGCGAATTTAGTGAAAATTTAAGGAATTTCAAGAAATTATTAGTTTCACAATCTTGCTATAACATAACTTGTTGGTAGAATGTAAAGTTAATCAGATGTCGTAAGGTCGGCGGGTAACACAACTGACTATGAATCCATCGACCCCGGGTTCGATTTCCATTGGGGGCAGGCGTCGTGCAGCTCACCCAGCTGTTCACCATTTCTTTGGTTAGTAAGTGAATAGGTACCATAAAAATGCAGGTAGGTCTTGAACATTTGTTAAAAAAAAAAATTATATATATATACAGGGTGTCCGAGAATTATCTCTACAATTTTTGGCTGTTATTAAAAGTCAACCATGAAGTGTAGAAATTCCAGTATTGTCCCATTTTACAGAGAATCTCATTAAGTTTTTTCTGATACCAAGTTTTGACAAGTTTTTTAGAAATTCCAGTGTGTCCGAAAATTATCTGTACAATTTCATCTTTTAATAAAATTCTTGATAACACACGCAAAATTCTTAAACAAGATTATTTAGAATCTGTATTTTCAAAAGTTTCTTTTATTAAAGTAACGTTGTTACAAACATTCGATGTGTGCACCATTAGTGATTCGCAAAACATCCAATCGATACTCCAAATGTTGCCATGTACACTGCAGCAGATCCACATCAATTCGCTCAATAGCAGCTGTGATTCTTGCTTTTAAATCATCAATGTCTGTCACCCGCGTACATTTCTAAAAAACTTGTCAAAACGTGGTATCAGAAAAAACTTAATGAGATTCTCTGTAAAATGGGACAACACTGGAATTTCTACACTTCATGGTTGACTTTTAATAACAGCCAAAAATTGTACAGATAATTCTCGGACACCCTGTATATATATTTATTATACAAGTTTCGAGGACATCAGGTTTTTGGACCCTTGAGTGACCGAAAGTTGGTCATGTGGGAAATAACGAACCAACCTAAAGCGACAACCTAATCTAGTGAAATCTAACCCAAACAAAACTTACCCCGATTAGTCTGATGGATAACATGGGCGGATCACCGAAATCTGGTGTACCTGAAAATATATATATAACTAATATCGAGTTTCACAGAGACCAGATTACACTACTGTAGGTTAGGTGGTCGTTTTAGACTGGTTAGTTATTTCCCACGTAACCAATTTCGGCCAATTACAATCTTGGTAAAATGTTTCGACTGTCAAAAACACTGTTTTCCGTGAAACGGATGTTTCGGTTTGACGGCCTGCGAACCCCCCTCCCCCTCTAAAAACTCCCCTCCAGCTATTTTATTTAGTTAAAACTAACGAAAATATCACTACTTAACCTAACCAATTCAATAATTTTCCTGTAGGTTAACCCTGTTGATTGTACCAATTGATTTGTTAAGTTTCATAAAAATCTGTAGCAGTCCACCAAACTGTAAACATACTCAACAAGTAGAAAATACGTGAAACGTATTGAGAGACGTAACATCTAACAAACGCCAGTGTGGGACGAAGCGCGAGATGAGTGACTCCTATCTTTGCGAATTCATGTGGCGTCACCGAAACGAAACAACTGATCTCTTAAAGAAAATGTTGAACGATATTTCCAACTTTTCAATTAATTAAATATTTCTTCAGTAAATGAATGTTCTCCAATAAATTAGTTATTTTTGAAATCATCGATTAAAACTAGACAATAAAAAACAAATGTTAAAAAATATTACAGACAGTCAAACCGAAAAGACCCCGCGAAACAATATTTACCACATATATATATATATATATATATTGCTAAATGATAGAGATTAGGTCAGGCCAGGTTACGTTTAAGTCATTATTTTGAACTCTAAAAAAAATTCATTGTCGTAAACTTAAATTTCGCCTAATGCTTCGTTGTATACCGTTAAAAAATGTAAAAGTTTGTTTAATGGGGGGGGGGGGGGTAACCTCGTTCGCAACATCTGGGGTCGTATGGCGGAGGGGACCTACAGCTTTACGTGGGATCCGAACCACGTGTCGCTACATAATCTAGATATAGAGGTCTGTCCCGCATCCGACAACTACTCTCGGATCACCTGAAGATCAGAGTCTCCATATATTCTCGCTTTTTGCTTTACAGTACCAAATATAATACTAAATTAAATTGAATGCCCGGTTAGGTCAACTGTACGCCCTTGATGATTGGTTAGGTTAAGTTGTGATATTTTCGTTAGTTTAAACGAAAATGACGAGAGCAAAAATACATAATAAGCAGTTGGTAGTCCCGATAATACGTAAGTACCGATCCCTACTCTCAAGACGTAATGTTTATTAACCTCGCTGATCGATAGGAATCGGTGTTACAACACTGCCCATAACGTATCTCCCGTAAATAAAAAATAATAAAACAGGTTAAAGACTTACCATTTTCAGTTTCTGACATCCTGAATTTGGTCAGGTACTAATTGAGTGTTTCCTTAAGAAGACCTGCGAATTGACCGCGAACTCGAATGAATAAAGCACTTGAAAGCACGTCCACTTACGACTTAATGACCATAAAATCAACCCTTTCAAGCCGCCAACAAGAAACAAACTGATTAGAAAAATGGGACACAATAATTTATATCATATCAGTTCAATTAAAATTTTGAATTCCCATTTTCTGTTGGTATAGAATATAGATGCATTTTTATCTTGTGTGATTGGTCAGCTATGAAATGGGCGGGACTTAATATTACATTATCTAAATTAATTTATATTCTCTCTCTCTCTCTCTCTCTCTCTCTCTCTCTCTAATGTTTTGATGCAATACATATAGTTAAATTAGACCTCACATTTACAATTATGTTAAAACTAGATAGTTTACCTTCAGTTGTACTGAGGCATTTTGTACAAATAAAATTTAGATTTTCTTCATATTAATGCTACCAATTATTGCTAGAATCATTTTGTATTATTTTTTCGCCAGACTAATAATGTTCTTATAAACTTTATACCATTTATAGTACAGGGTGTTCGAAAAGTCCCGTCACTCCCTACAAAATGTACATGTTGTAATACCAATTTAATTTTTGTGTGATTAATTGAATTTATATGTGATTCATTGACATTTTTTTCTTTTCCAGGTATTAGAGTTGTGTGAACAATGGCAGACCAGTCCACTTACACTCTGGAGGAAAGGATAGTGATGAGCGCATGGGCTCATGAAAGGTGACAACTGCCAAAACGATGCATGATATCCAGAATGATTTCAACACAAGATTCAATAAGTCTGCACCACCAAACAAGACGGTATTACACTAGGAGAAAGCTGTTTGAAACTGGCTCCATCGAGGACAGACCACGAGTAGAAGACCAACAACGCGAGCAGAACAATGTGAAGGTGTGATTGCATCGGTGGCTCGTTCACCAAAAAAAATCACTTCGGAAACGATCACAAGCACTTCGGAGAGATCACATGACAAAAGATCTCGGCATGAAGCCATACCGCCCTTCATTTGTTAATGAATTAAGAGATACAGATACGCAGAAACGATATGAAACCTGTGATATTCTTGATTAGTAACTGTAATTAGTAACTGTATTTACTGTAATTAAAGTAATCGTTGCTAGTGACTCGTTTCTTAAATTACACCTACCACTTATAAATACAATTAAACACATAAAAATAAAAATTTTATTCAATATGTATTTTTGTAGGGGGTGACGGGACTTTTCGAACAACCTGTACAAGTAATATTTACCACAAATGATAAATACATTTGCTCCATACGTACCAAACGCGTTAAGAACAAACTAAAAGTACGCGTTAAGAACAATTCGAATTTTATTTAACTTTTCACTATAATTTCTCTTTATTTATTATTTAAACAAAGTATATTTTCAGGTACAAAAAGAAGAACTTTTTTTTTTTAGTTTTCCCCTTTTCAAACTGAAATCAAATAAAAATTGAAATAGTCTCTCCATTAAACTAATTATTGTTTCCAATAAAAATCAAATTAACTGTGAAACCAACTTAATTTCTTAATTCCGCTTTCATATATATATATATATATATAATATATATATATATATATATCAGTGGCGGCTTTTCGGAGGAGGCATGGGAAGCAGGGCCTCCATTTTTATCACTATAAACTATGAAAGAGGATTTTATTGGTAGTATTAATTCTATACGTGTCACGCAGAAAGTAGGGCATCTAACACTTTGTAATCTATTTTATTTATATAGCATATATTATAGATAATTTTGGGCCTCCCTACTCTCCCTGATCACCAGCCGCCACTGATATATATAAGACTTATATTACTTTATGCTTACTTTATGTGAGTTCGAACGACGGTTCAGGATCGACCTGCGGTCGACCCCTCTGCAACATCCCGCCTCATTTGCGAGATTTGGTGAAGGAGGGAATTTCTGTCTGATCTCCTCTTGCCCTCGTAGCCAGCCACGCAGGGCTGGTCAGGGACTTTGCACATGAATCTGTCCAGCTGGTTCTTGAAGTTATTCAGGTCGGTGTGCTGGAGATTTCTCACTTCTTATGGTAGGGCATTTGAAAAGCTTTGGGCCTCGTATTCTGAGAGTATTTTCCATCCTCGTTTTCATGGCCCCCTGTCCCACCGCAGCTGAGACAGTACAATGAAAGAAGTAGCCTACAATATATATATATATATATATATATATATATATATATATATATATATACACACAAACCGTGCATGGAAAAGGAACTCTTCCTGGAAAATTAAATCCACTATAGTCCGAATAAGTAATGTTAAATGACAAACACTATAGTTTTTTCTTTTTCATGATGTTAGCACGACGTGGGCAACGGGTCACTCGCAAAGAGGTCCCAAAAATATAGCTTCCCTCACCAGCTATCTGCAAAGCAGATAAGATCCAGATTTGGGACAGGATCTAGGGTTTAAAGCAGCCTAGCCCGCTACATTTAGAACCTCAATATAAGCAAAAGACTCGTTGCATTCACGTCGGATTGAATACATCAAAGAAAAAGGGGTAACTATTATATTTTTAGCCAAAAACTTAAACTTTGAAATTTTAAGTTTTGTTTTTTGGCTAAAAATATAATAGTTACCCCTTTTTCTTTGATGTATTCAATCTGACGTGAAGGCAGCGAGTCTTTTGCTTATATTGAGGTTCTAAATGTAGCGGGGCTAGGCTGCTTTAAATCGTAGATCCTGTTCCAAAGCTGGATCCTATCTGCTTTGCAGATAGCTGGTGAGGGAAGCTATGTTTTTGGGACCTCTTTGCGAGTGACCCGTTGCCCACGTCGGGCTAACATCATGAAAAAGAAAAAACTATAGTGTTTGTCATTTACCATTACTTATTCGGATTATAGTGGATTTTATTTTCCCAGAAGAGTTCCTTGTTCCATGCAAGGTCTGTGTGTATCATAAAAACCTCAGGAAACCATTCTGAGTTCATTCCCATTCCCGTATATATATATATATATATATATATATATATATATATATATAACGTAAAGAACGACGCTTGTATAGGAGATATTCCGCGCAAGACGAGAGAGAGAGAACGAAACAAATGAAAAAATGGTAATGGTATCGCATCTGACCGGCAATCGGAAGATCCCGGGTTCGATTCCCGGGTGGTTACCTCATTTTTTCATTTGTTTCGTTCTCTCTCTCTCATCTTGCGCGGAATATCTCCTATACAAGCGTCGTTCTTTACGTTATTTATACTGCGTGTTCTTTGCAGTTGAATGTATGTGTATATATATATATATATATATATATATATATATATATATATATATATATATATATATATATTATTCCTTTAATTTTAAAAGTATAGACGCATACCTGCGGTTTTGAAATAATTATTCCGAATGCCTCGATGGTGTAGTGGTTAGCGTCGCTGACTACGAATCCATCGGCCCCGGGATCGAGACCCGATGACGGCAGGCGGCGCGCAGCAAAACCCAGCCGTTCATCCTTCCACTCAATAAAGAAAGTGGTTGGTAGATAAATGGGTACCCTAGGTGGTCTAGTGGTTAAGACGCTGGGCTGATGGTGGGGCGTGGTTCGGATTTCACGTTAAACTGTAGGTCTAAGGTGGAGTGAAAAGCTTGATCTTCGTCAGAAATGGGATTTTTATGGGGATCCATTTTCCAATTACTTTAAATTTTAGATTATTTTTATGCAAAATATTGGCCGAATTAAAATTAAAAATAGCAAATAAATGTAAAAAAAATATTTAATGTGGAGGAGCTTCCTTCAGTATTTGGTAACATGAGAAAGGACTATTTTATTATATACAGATATATGAATGCTGTATTCTCAATTTCCTAATCGCTGATATACGAAAAGATTTTTACAAACAGTTCGTGTATAATGGTATTGTTTATGAGAGAGAGAGAGAGAAAGAAAAGAAGCCAGCGACGTAGGTCAGTGAATAACACCGTTTCCCTATAAACGAAGTGAACATACCGAAGTCGGAGGATCGAATTCGGATGATGTTAGTTGTTAATAATGCAGGAGTTAGCGTAATGAGCCGCGTTCTTCTGACTTGAGCGCTTTGCCAGCTTCTGGCTTTTCTCACTAATTATTAATATACAAAGAAAAGAGGGAGCCACAACAGCTTTACAGCCGACTCGAGGTGGCACCCATAGCTTTCATACAGCCGCAGACAAACTCACAGAGAGAAGAACAATCTCAGAAAAGCAAGAAGGCTGTTCCCTGTATATCGCTGGATAAGTCAGTGCTCGATCTACGCGGCCACGGTAACTGTTATATCTTTGACATTCGTCATAAATCGTTTGTGTGGCACTTTGTCGAATGCCTATACGTAGTCTAAGCATACTATGTCTGGAACGATCGTAATTAAAAAAATATGTCATAAGAGAATTCCAACAGGTTAGTTAGGCAGGGTCTGTGCTTACATAAACCATGCTGAGAACCGGTTAATAGGTTATGTATGGGTTTAGGATAATTATGCATATTTCAGGCATTTTTTGATCGAAAGTGCGTATGTCTAAGATTTTGTTTTAAAATGTATATTTTTAGAAATAATCATGGAGTGATCACAGTAGCATCGAGCTAGTAGAAAGAGTTGTGGATATTTTGAGTCATTTTGAAAAGAAAATTTTCATTGAAAAATTGAGTAAAGGTATTTTCAAATAACACCGGTTACGATCGGTTGAAATAAATCAGTAAAATTCTGCAAAGCAAATGTGCAGCCGATGCCACGCTTGAACAATTTGAAGTTGCAGATATTCTAAATTTAGAATCTGGACCAATTGTATCTTGTGATGATATTGAACGAGTGTTTGTTTTCGGAATACAAAAATATCCTTGCCAACAACAGGCGAAAGTTGGTACTGTGATACTGTTGGTACTGCGCTTAAAACAAAGTCCCTCATGTACAGTACTTCCCATATCTCCTTACGGAATCTAAGTGACTACTGTACTTTCCATCTACCTTTCGTAACGTTCCTATAGCAATATTTGGAAAGTATACATAAAGGACGTTTTTCGGGTCACGTTAGTCACTTTCCAATTCTTTTATAATCATGAAAACGACAAAAAATAAGTAATAGAAAATTCGGAAGTTACTGAACATATTCAAATGGGGGGAACTAGAGGTTGAACAATGGGAGACAAAATCCTCCCGAGGAGTGCCACGAAAAAAGGAAAAGATAACATTGGAGTCACTGCCTTAAGCCGGAAAAGTTTGGAAACCATTAATCTGGGGACTTGTGAAAGATATGGAAAAGAAAGTTAATTATGTTTCCCTTAACTTCTTTAAAAACTCGAGGTGTGAAGTTGTCTGCACCATGCAGGAAACTTAAAGATGTGCATTTTAAAGAGAGAGAGAGAGAGAGAGAGAGAGAGAGAGAGAGAGAGAGTGGTTTTGTAAAATCTTGTTTTTTTCACATATCTATATAAAAGATTAAAACGAAAAAGGAACCATTCCCCAGACAGTCTCATCCATCCCCTTTCCTTCGAGTTATCCTGAATACGTTTCTGCTAAAGAATAAATTAAAGCTTGAAAAATACGAACACACTGGGCCACATTTTAAGCATAAATCAAAACAAATTAAACTGTAATTTAGACCTAGATTAGGAGTTTACTTTGACCTTTGCTTCAGGTGTGATTCTGACCTCAGCAGTCACGTTTTAACTCGAGGTCATTTGAGATTACAAACAAATTTATTTATACAATTCACCTGATGGTGACACCTGAGATTTTGTTATTTGTTAATCAACTATTTGAAAAGATGAAAGTTGTAACATATATATATATATAGTTTTAATTAGACATAATCGCATGTAAGTGCTAATGAAGAAAGGTTCGCATACCTTCCTCGAGGGTACTTTCACCTCTCTTTAAAGTCTCTTAATAATATAAACAATTAGTGTATCTGAGAGAAATCTGAGAAGGGAATGATCATTCCATTATTATCTTCAACGAAGTCATTAGCCAGGATTTACACATACTTCTATTTTCTCAAAAACTCTGAAAGATTAAAATGTGTTTATATGTACATAGGCCTACATGTATACGCACGAACACACACACATTTTATATATATATATATATATTATATATATATACCACACGTGCTCTCAAGCTTGTTACTCCACCTTAAACCTACAGATTAACGTGGAATCCGAACCATGACCCACCTCGTGTGGTCAGAAATTACAGTCCTAATTACAAAGTCCTCATCCGGATTCGATCTCATAACCTCCAGATCAGCAGCAGCCCAGCGTCTTAACCACTAGGCCACCCAGGGTACCCATTTATCTACCAACTAATTTTATTGTATGGAAGGATGAACAGCTGGGATTGCTGCGCGCCAACTGCCGCCACCGGGAATCGAACCCGGGGCCGGTGGATTCGTAGTCATTAGTCAGTGGTGCTAATTTCCTTCTATGTGCGAGGTTTGAAAATACATGGCAAAATTTTTAAAAATTGTTAAGGACTTTATTTATTTTTCCAGATTTGATAATAGGCAAAATAATAGTAATAATAATAATAATAATAATAATAATAGTACATTTTCTATCATTCATGGTGACTAACTTGTTGAAAATAGTCTCATATAATATGGTCAGTAAGGAATTCAATTGTAGATGTTCATAAAATCTGTGCCACTGCAGATATGATACTCCTGCAAGAGCACTGGCTACCTAAGCAAGAGCTAAAATTCCTCTCTATCATCCATGATGACTTTATGTATCATGCGTCCTCAGCAGTAGACTTATCACTTAAGTTAATGTACGGTAGGCCTTTTGGTGGTGTTGCTTTCTTAATAAGAAAAAAATTGTCAAAATATATAAAATTTTTAACAAGTGATAATGTAAGGCTGTTAGGCATTGAATTACAAGTGAACAATGATTGCATGTTAATTGTAAACTGCTATTTACCATACAACAACGGCACTAGATGCATACATTGATTTGCTGTACAAAATTAAGTCACTATCAGATAACCCCAAATATTCTCACTATATAATAATGGGGGACTTTAATGCGGGTGTAAACTCGGAATGTTTTGTAGACTTGGGTAATATGTGCGAGTCGGCTAAATTAAGTATCAGTGATGTAGGTGTATTAGGCGTAACCAGTGGTAATTTCACATACGTTAGTGATACGAGTGGTACCACCAGGTGGTCACAAGTAACAATCTAAAGCAGTGGTTCTTAACCAGGGGGGCGCGCCCCCCTAGAAACAGGAATTTCTCTAATTGTATTTGTTATTCTCTTAACGAGAGCATGGGCTAATATTGAGAAGTTATTGAGAATGTTATTTTGATTGAAGGGGGGCGTGGAGGGAAGGACCAATTCCTAGAGGGGGCATGGTAGTAAAAAGGTTAAGAACCACTGATCTAAAGGATCGAATTGTTAGAGTTCATATTCTGCATGATTTCCTTCTTTCTGATCATAGACTGTTAGAACTATTAATTAATTTTACCAACGTATGTGCAACACGACATAACAAGAACTCAATAGGTAAGAATAATCGCGTCGATTGGTCTAATGTTAATATGCAACAGAATAGGATATAAAGACAGAACAAGTCACCTCTTTAGTAATTTAGAAATTTTGCATCTTGCTTGTAGTGCATCTTGCTGAAGTGATTCTCACTGTAACTTCATAGATAGATATTATAATAATTTAGTATCCCTGTTAAGAGAAGCAGGAAGACCCCTACCATACTAAGATTATTCCTGTATGGAATGATTTTATTTGAAAATACTTTGATATCAGTTCCTGAAGTAAAGAGGTTAATTAAAGAGTTAAAGACTGGTTCTGCGTCAGGAGTAGATGACCTATCAAATGAGCACTTAAAATATATATGCCAGTGACGTGGTGTGTCTGCCTATCTCATTGCTCTTCTCAGCCATGCTTGCTCATAGCTATATCCCTGCAGAGTTCATGAGGCTATATATCTTGCCCCTGGTCAAAAATAAGTATGGGGACATTCTATCCAGCAATAATTACAGGCCTATTGCTGCCGCCTACTCTTTCTCGAAACTACTGGAGAAACTTTTGTTACACTGATTAAATGATTACTTATGGACATCTAATCATTTTGGTTTTAAAAGGTCCCACTCAACTGACACTGACACTAATTCAACTATTTATAGCTGTTTCCTACATATAAGTAAGGCATATGATAGAGTGAACTACAATATATTTTTTTTTAAACTAGAAGACAGGAAAGTTCCCATGTACATATTAAATTTATTGAAATTTTGGTATTCCCACCAATCTTTTACCGTTAGGTCGGGCAATGTACTATCCGAATGTTTTGGCTCCTCTTACCAGCCGAGGCAACGTTCCCTGCTCTCTCCTCTGCTGTTTAATGTGTATATTCACAGATTAATTACTTCACATAATGAGGCAACAGTTGGATGTTGTATAGAAAACACAAAGATAAATAACTTAGTTTATGCCGATGATATTGTGTTAAGTCCCTCTGTTAAAGGCTTGAATCGGCTGCTGAAAGTCTGCGAAGTATATTCGTAGAAACATGATATTCTTTTTAATGTTACAAAAACTAAGGTTATGCAATTCCATCCTGGAAGCTCGAATCAGCCAGCTGATATTAGGTTTAAAATGAATGGTGAAGTAATTGAGGAAGTACAAGAGTTTAAGTATTTGGGTCAAACTATCACCAGCTCCTTGAGTGATGACTCAGATATAAGAAAACAATCTCGAAGCCTTTGCGCTAAAGCGAATATGACTATAAGGAACTTCCGGTTCTGTACAAGTGAAGCTAAAGACACTCTCTTTCGTACTTTCTGCAGTAATATATACGGACAGCAACTCTGGGTGAATTATAAAAAAGGTTCAGGTAGAACTGTAAATTTGCTGTGCAACTGGTCTTTTAGACTCCTACATAAACTACCCCCGAGATACTCAGCTTCGCAAATGTTTGCTACCGCACTGTCCCGAGCTTCCCGGAGGTAACAAGACGTGCTCAATACAATGCAAAGAATTAAAAAATCAACAAACCCGATTGGGCGATTATCCAAACTATTCATGAGTCGTGCCCTATGTCTTCTAAGCTATGGAATTCATAGTCCGAAAACGTCTGTCTGTAGCTCCACTTAATTTTGACATTACTGTATTATTTCTCATTAATTGTATATATTTCTATCCTTAGGATGTGAATTGTCATTGTGTTATTAATATTTGTCATATGGACTATAGTCTTCCAATAAATCTTTTCATTTTCATTTTCATTCATATATAGGAAAACTATAAAATATTCCGAATGCTGTAAAACAAATGTTAATTAAAAGTCTACAAAATGTAGAATGTATGTTAATGTACGTAAACTTAAGTATAACTAAAGAAATAAAGAAATAAACTAAAAATTCCAAAGAGAAAATGATAAATTAAAGAATTCAACCTCTTTTTGCGAATAATTTCATATCAAAAATATTTTTATTAATCCCGTAGTCAAATAATGGTAGCAGAACATCAAAAATAGAAACCCGTCTTTCAAATTTGGAGACCTTATATTGGTCTAAATATACTAACCCTATCTCATAAAAGTCCGATAATGTTATCTTAAATTTTTCAGACAAACATGTTTTTCAATTTATAAATTACTTCAGAAAAAGTCACTCATTTAGAAAAGTTCCGAGAACACAAATTTTCGATTCTTATAATCGCGACTAAACAGTGTGGTTTATTTCTCTCTTTACGGTCCTCTGACATTCCAAACTGAAAAAATATAATCTTTTGCTCCTGATTTCTCGAAAGGAAATAGACAATTTTTGAAACAACTTTATCAAACCAAGAAATAATAAAAAAATTCATTACGGAAAGCAAAATATAATTCAGGACTAGTATGTTTCATGGACTGCTCTCGATTTTCCTACGAAATTGCAAACAAGGGCAGTCGATGACCCTGATTTTGTTTCTGCAATCGGTTTTCTTGAGAAATGATAAAGAAAAATGTTATTGGATATTGAATAAATTTATTTACTGAAACGACGCAATACACTCCAACATCTTTTTGAATAAGTCCGAGCTGGTTTGGCGCTTACGCTATACCATACAAATTCACAAAAAATTACAAGAATTAGTGCGATATATATCTTGCAAAAAACAATAGTATAAGAAACTCGATTAGGTCAGCTTAGGTTAGGTTAGGTCAGACCAGGTTAGGTTAGGTCAGGTTACGTTAGGCAGGGTTAGGTCAGGTTAGGTTAGGTTAGTTCAGGTTAGGTTAGGTCAGGTCAGGTTAGGTTAGGTTTCTCAAGAAAACCCTTGTTTGCAATTTCGTAGGAAAATCGAGAGCAGTCCATGAAACATACTAGGTCCTATAATTCTAAATAAAGATCAGATCAA
Organism: Bathynomus jamesi; assembly: GCA_023014485.1. Taxonomy (NCBI): domain Eukaryota; kingdom Metazoa; phylum Arthropoda; class Malacostraca; order Isopoda; family Cirolanidae; genus Bathynomus; species Bathynomus jamesi. The sequence continues at coordinate 1,304,136 of JAJOZX010000452.1, read as the reverse complement.
ATTAAATTAATTCCTCTACACGCCAATATACAACGCCTTCATAATCATATTAAGAGATATTTTTATGCGGGACATTAACACAAATATGATATAGATGTTACAAGGAATCTGTGTAACTAGGAATTTAATGAAATCTCTAAAATGTTCAGGGAATTCATATAAGGTTAAATTGTGATATTTTCGTTAAAACTAACGAAAATATCACGACTTAACCTTACATGAAATCCCTGGTTACACAGATTCCTGTAACATATATATATATATAAATTATATATATATATATATGAAAATTATTTCACGAAGGTAACACGTGAAAAATATTTATGATGAATAAAACCACGAAGGAAAGGAAACACAAAATGGTGCTCAAGCGCTTTCGTCTAATGACATCCTCAGGAACACAGTGTTCCTGAGGATGTCATTAGACGAAAGCGCTTGAGCACCATTTTGTGTTTCCTTTCCTTCGTGGTTTTATTCATCATATATATATATATATATATATATATATATGATACACACAGACCGTGCATGGAACAAGGAACTCTTCTGGGATAATTAAATCCACTATAGTCCGAATAAGTAATGGTAAATGACAAATACCATAGTTTTTCTTTTTCATGATGCAAGCCCGACGTGGGCAACGGGTCTCCCGCAAAGAGGTCCCATAAATATAGCTTCCCTCACCAGCTATCTGCAAAGTAGACAGGATCCAGCTTTGGGACATGGATCTAGGGTTTAAAGCAGCGTAGCCCCACTACATTTAGAACCTCAATATGCTTTAAACCCTAGATCCATGTCCCAAAGCTGGATCCTGTCTGCTTTGCAGATAGCTGGTGAGGGAAGCTATATTTATGGGACCTCTTTGCGAGAGACCCGTTGCCCACGTCGGGCTTGCATCATGAAAAAGAAAAACTATGGTATTTGTCATTTACCATTACTTATTCGGACTATAGTGGATTTAATTATCCCAGAAGAGTTCCTTGTTCCATGCACGGTCTGTGTGTATCATAAAAAACTCGGGGAACCATTCTGAGTTCATTCCCATATATATATATATATATATATATGTGTGTGTGTGTGTGTGTGTGTGTGTGTGTGTGTGTGTATGTGTGCTTTCTTATACAAAAGATATGAGGCGCTCGCACCACAACCTGCCAAACGCCAGTGGGACCAGAATTGAGTTATTTAACCACTATATTCCGCCACCCTTCCTTCCTCTATCCCGTGGGTGACTCAGGGAGCAGATTATGAACCTGTACGTATGGTCGAAATCCATCATGTATCGTTATTGGTTCAAAAGTTATTGCATTTTGCAAGTTGACAAACTTTAACTGCATTTTAATCTTTTATAATTTTGGCACTTGGCAGCTTGCGGTCTGGAGTGCCTCATATGTTGAACAGAGAATAAGGTATTTCTTATTTATTAAATTCTAATTAAACATCGAAATAGGCAATTTTTCAGGATATAAAATGAGACAATTCCATTTTTAGAATAATTACATCAACCTTATTCGGTACTTCCATACATGAACTAATAAATTTTCTTTATTTCCTCTCTCTAACCATTCATACACTCATTTCACTTATACTTAACTTTATATCAATATTGTGTGTACACACACACACACACACACACACATCCATCGAATTTATCGTCCGTTTGTCCATACGTTTGTCAACAAGTAATAGAAACCCGTGAAAACAGAAATGCCTAAAAAAAATTTTGTGCAGGAAGTAGGGGCCAAGGGCGAGCGCCCGCAAAAATGCAAAAATGCTCCTCCCTTCCCATAGAAAGAGAAGGAGAGAGCGAAAATTAATTAAATTCATAATGAATAAAACACGCCAAAAGTATGGGAATATTATACGCATTTCAAACGGAGTCGGAATTTTTTTCGAATTTTTTCGAAATGATTTTATAGAATGATTTTATTCGAATTTCATCATCTACGTTTATAATACTTTTCTTTATAAAGGTAGGTTAAATAATTGTTATAGGTTCGTTAAATTAGTTCAGCTAGATTAAATTATATCAAATTTGGTTAGGTTAGGTTAGATCGTCCTCTTTGTAAGAGCAATCCCAAACACAAACTTTCGTCCAGAAATTTTTGAATTTGAGAAAAATTTCTCATAATGTCGAGAATTTGTCACGTCAAAAGTTCAGTCTTTTTACAACGCCTGAAAAATATATAGCGTGTCAATACATTATATTTACAAATTTAATTTCAGTTGAATTTGTAAAGATAATTTATGGACACCCTCTATACTCTTTCCAACAAAATTATATATATATATATACCTTATGAACCTTATGTTGTTTCGTGCGTTGGTCTCTCTTCACACGGAGGTCAAGCTGGTGGCCCCGCCTCTAGGTCTGGCTTGGTGGAGGAGCGAGTTGCTTTCTTGCGCTCTCCACCGTACAAAGCTAGGCACGCCCGGCTCATCTGGTACCGTCCTGAGCCAGGCATCCAGTCTTCTCTTGAAGACTTCAACTTTGACCCCCGTTACGTTTCTGAGGTCCTTTGGAAGCTGGTTGAAAAGTCTTGGCCCCCTGACAACCAAGCTATTTTCCTTTAGAGTTGAAGAGGTCCTTTGTCGGGCCTTTAATTTGGGAACACTACACATTCTGCCTTTCCTATTTTCCAGTGTTGTTTGAATGGTAATTGGGTTTAGTTTTAGGTTTGGTACCAGTTTTTCGATCATTTTCCATATGTAGATTATGGTGTACCTCTCTTTTCTTCTTTCCAGGGAGTACAGATTTAGTTTACGTAGTCTTTCCCAGTAGTTGAGTTCTTTGCAGCCATCAATCTTGGCTGTGAAATGCCTTTGCTTTTCTTCTAGTTTATTAGTTTCTTCCTTTTTATATGGGGACGTCAAAACTGAGCAGTATTCAAGTTTTGGTATAATCAGTGTTTTTAGCAGGAGAATCATTACTGTCCTGTTCCTTCTCTTGAACGTTCTTAGTACCTGTCCGGCGACTCTTTTTGCTTTATTTATCGCTATCTGATTTTATGTTTCGAATTTCGCATCATCTATCATTATTATCCCGAGATCGATCGCTTTCGTGCTTCTCTGAATTTCCTGTCTATCTGGAGCATAATATGGAGTCTGTTTAAGTTCTTCTTTTCTACCATATCTCAGGAGCTGAAATTTCTCGGTGTTAAATGACATGTTGTTGTCTTCTGACCATTTGTATATTTTGTTTGTGTCCATCTGCATATATATATATATATATATATATATATATATATATTATATATATATTATATATATATACACACACACACAGAGGGTGTTTCATAACATGTGGGACGCACTATCAGGATGGATTCAGGACCTGAAAACAATGAAAAAGTTTATATAAACATATGCCCGAAATGGCTTTGTTCCCGAGTTACAGCCCGTTTTGTGTTCCAGCAATTCTTCCCGAAAACTGTTTACAAACACTGCTTGCCGACAATGTTTGTGAGTGTGTACGAGACTTATTTCCTGTATGGCCTTGCCGATTGTAATGTTTCGTACACTCTATGACATATTTCAATATCGTTGAGTGTAGAGTCATCAATCAGTCAGAGGTGCATCGCGGTTTCACTGTTCGTACTCGTAACTTCTTACCGTGAATAAGTGCAGTGCAGTGAAAAACAAAAATTTAAAATTTTTTTGCTATTCAGTGATAGTGTGCATTTGAAGTGAGAATGGAGGCTTATTCAAGCAGAGAAATGGCAGACATGCATCTCATATATGGACTTGCCGAGTGTAATGCGGCCGCAGCAAGACGTCTGTATGCGGAAAGGTTTCCGAATCGCCGTCTGCCAGATAAGAAGACCTTTCAGAGAATAGACGAACGTCTTGGTGATACAGGATCATTCAACAAGCGAGTTTCAAATGGTCGTAGACCAATCAGCGCCAGAACTGTTGAGTTGGAGGAGCGGGTCCTGAATCGTGTGGAGGAACAGCCTGGTGTCAGCACCCGAAGGATAGCAGCAGCAGAGGGTGTAAAATACACAACTGTGTGGAGAATTTTACGGGAACAACAGCTTTACCCATATCACATTCAGAGAGTACAAGGCCTTAATGAAGCTGATTTCCCGCCACGAGAGGCTCTTTGTACTTGGTTTCTTCAACAGTGTGCTCGCGATCCTTTTTTTCTATCCTCCATGTTGTTTTCTGATGAGGTTGCCTTCACAAGAAATGGCATGATCAATTTTCACAGCACTCATCATTGGGCCGAAGAGAATCCGCATACCATCATCCAGTCAAGGCACGAACAGCAATTTAGTATAAATGTATGAGCAGGACTTATTGCCGGCCTTAATCTGTCCTTTTGGTTTGCCTGGAAGATTAACAGGAGAATCCTATTCCAATTTTTTAAGGAATGATTTAATCGATTTACAGATGAAGTTCCTCTTGGTGTCCGACGTCGTATGTGGTTTATGCATGACGACGCTCCGCCTCATTTTAGTCGAGTAGCCAGAGACTATTTGGATGACCATTTCCCTGATAAAGGGATAGGCCGTGGAGGACCCATTGCGTGGCCTGCTCTTTCCCCGGACTTGAATCCACTCGATTTTTACCTGTGAGATCATCTGAAATCCATCGTTTACGTAACACCCATTGACAACGTTGAAATGCTTCGCCAACGTGTAGAACAAGGATGCCAGAAAATCCGAGCAATACCTGGAATGTTTGAACGCGTCAGGCAGTTTATGACTAGGCGTGTTCAGGCGTGTATTCAAGCGCAAGGCGGTCATTTTGAGCATTTCTTTTAAAGGTAAGGCGGATACTTGCTGGAACACATAACGGGCTGTAACTCGGAAACAAAGCTATTTCGGACATATGTTTATATATATACTCTTTTAATTGTTTTCAGGTCATGAATCCATCCTGAAAGTGCGTCCCACATGTTATGAAACACCCTGTACTATATTCACCTAAACGTAAACCAATTAATATCAGTGCCTTTCACCTAAATTTATCTTGTGCGGTTATAGCACTTTTGTCTTCATATTAAATGAAACCAAATAAAATTTGTATCTAAGGTCATGTTACAACATAGGGTGACACAAAAGCAAATCCTGCTCCGTTTTTTCGGCTTTCAGAGTTGGAAATGGAGCCGAAGGAGCTGCTCTGTAGCAAAGGTTGCTGAACTGGAGCAAGGAGTCTACATTTATACATGGTAGGTCAAGATAAAGCGGCCGCCTTCAGTTGGGTGTCCATATGTCCCGGTTTTCCATATTTTAAGAGTTATTAATTATATACTATGCGAATGTGAAACTATAAGGTGTGTATTATTATATTTAGTATGCATTTACTCTGTTAAAAAGTGTTTTCAAAATAAGCCTACAGGGTATAGGGCGTAGATCCGCCCCAAAATGTTGCCGCGAAACATACAAACTGATAACTCTACAAATAAAGCGGAGTTTGAGACTCGTCGCGTCACTAAAGCATGAAAGCTGATCTCTCTCTCTCTCTCTCACACACACACACACACACACGCACACTGTTTCGTTTATTTATATATATATATATAATATTTATATATATATGTATATATATATATACACAGACACCCTTCATTTCCATTAATATTTGCTTATATGGTGTAAAGGAGAAATAAAACACAACTACATCGTTCTGTCTATTTAATATATATCGAAATACAAAATATGTATATACGAGGGCCACTCACTATATTTTGTCCCACCTTTTTCTTTCCTTTCCAAGTTTTCTTGTAAGTTCCAGAAATTTTGTACACATGTAGTTTCATACCTTTTTTAAAAGTTTTTATTTTTCCACATAGTCTCCATCCTTTTCTACAGCTTTCCTCCACCTCGAAACAAGGGCCTTTATTCCTTGCTGGTAAAAGTCCGCTGGGTTCTGCTGGAGCCACCTCTTAACCTCCTCAACAACCTCATCGTCACTCTGAAACTTTCTTCCACGAATAGTATCCTTCATTGGCCCTAACAAACGGAAGTCTGAAGGTGCCAGATCCAGGCTGTTGGGAGGGTGGGGTAACATAGTCAAGCGCAGTTTTGTGATGGCCTCTCTTGTTTGCAAATTATTGTATGGTCTTGCGTTATCGTGCAAAAGAAGCACGTCTTCCAGTTTTCTCTCCAGTTGAACTCGCTTTATACGTCTCTGGAGTCTCTGTAGGGAGTGTAGAGTGGCAATATATGCCTCTGAGTTGATTGTTTGTCCTTTCTTCATAATGTCCACCAGAATCACCTTTTTCATGTCCCAGAAGATGGTGGCCATAATCTTTCCTGCAGAGGGAGCATTTTTAACTTTTTTTTTGCGTGGGGAGTCTGCGTAATGCCTCTCCATGGATTGGTGTTCTGTTTCAGGTTCAAAATGGTGTACCCAAGTCTCATTCCCAGTCACAATTCGTGAAAGGAAGTCATCCCCTTCTGTCTCGTATCGAACCAACGACTCGGAAGCAACTTCTTTTCTTTGGGCTTTGTGATGTTCAGTCAGTTGGTGAGGACAAACCGTGAACACACTTTTGAGTATCCCAGCTGCTGAATTATCGTATTCACACTTCCTTCACTAATTCCTAGCTCCATTGATAGCTCTTTGTATGTGACGCGCCGATTTGATCGAATGATGACGTTGCACAGTGTAAAATGTTACAGCCGATGCCGGGCGACCGCTGTGTGGCTCACCATCGAGGCTGGCTCTCCCTCTCTCTGATGATCTCACACGTTTAGACCAACGTCCAACTGTGCTTCGATCAACAACAGCATCTCCGTAAACGTTTTGTAGACGTTTGTGAATATTTCTAACTGTTTCCTTTTCTGCGGTTAAGAACTCGATAACAGCTCTCTGTTTACGACCCACATCACTGCCAGACGCCATTTTCGAAACTGCGTTAACCATTGGTTTTATACAAGGGCGTTTAAAAGCGGTTTTATACAAGGAGGGAGGTGCAGAAAGTTCAAAGTTACGGCCCAAAAGACATTTCAGCCCCATGGCCTATTATTTAGCTAAGAAAAAAGGGTGGGGAAAATATATTGAATGCCCCTAGTACATTAGGTGTCTAACAGGATAATACATACATGATTTATAAATATTTACATTAAAAATATCACAGCCAGTAGAGGAGAATTGCATATTCTGTACATTAGACGCAAAAACACGAATAATACACAACGGTGGTTTTTAACATATATATACGGATCAAAACAAAAAATAATACAGCTAGTACAGAAGAATTCTATATACAAGAAAATCAGAATACACAACACAGGCATAATATATATATATATATATATATATATATATAATCGGCATAAAAAATGGAAATACATGCTTTAAGGCCAGTTTCTACTACACTAAGATAAAGTAGTAAACTCGCACGTAATCGAGTCCACATTTACATCCTCATTGTTTTGTACTACACAATAAATACGATTTAACATTAACTCACTGCTCAAAGTATGCGGGTGTCTATGTTCAATATAATGGCCTTTCAACTCGTTTAACACTATTTTTGTATCCACTTTACAATTGGGAGTCAAACTATCACGCTCTTTACATACGGATAGAATACAGTCAAAAGCACGCACAAAGATGACATCGTTTGCTACATCATCACCATTACATTTAAGTTTATAAACACTCCTCTCCAAACGTGCATTTATTCTTTCCGCGCTGACCTCTTCAACTTTAAAATCTTCTTCACAACTCATATCGGCAATTGAAGTATGTTTCTATATCGTGCCGACAACTGCGTCTTATATAAAGAAATAATTGTTCAGGGTGAACATTGAAGGTGAGCAGCCCTGTACCGTTCTAGTCCTTTGTACCAAAGTTCATGATATTTCGAGGAGTCTGCACCTTCTAAATACGCATCCAGTTCCAAACCATTCTCGCCTTGTTCGTTCCTACACTTGGTAAAATCATCGAGCAGGACGGTGTACGCGTATTCAATCACCGTTTCAAAATAACGCATATCAGCAACACGTGCGTCTAATATAGGTTTCAGTTTACGGAAGCCGACGACTTCGAACATGCTGTCGAGAATGAAACGGCTTCGCGTGGGGATAAGGGCGTTATTGTCAGCAGCATTCTTCCACATCAACCGTATATCAACGCATGATTGGTTTGTATCACGATTTACGCATAGCGTACAAATAATGGCGTATGAGGGTGCATCACTAATCTGCTCTCTTTTTGTGCCTACACCCCCATGTATTTTATAACTGTCTTCACCCCATTTCTCAACCTCCACGAAGATTCTGTTTATCTCTTCAACACTTAAATAAATAACATTACGGCTACCAGAGTTTGATTGTCTACATTTCGTTTCAAGTACATAATTAATAGCACCGGTATTACGTCTGAATACACGCACAGACTTCAACACGACACGTCGTATACTGCTGAACAGAAGTTCCATCTTTTAATAGTTTTCTATTGATCCTGCGAGGAGAGAACGTCCAGACTGGTCATGCTCTGAGGTGACTATGAGCCGCTGGTGCGCTAATTGACTCGGCGGGACCATGCGAGCGTTTTGGGAGGTGGGTGGTGTGAGGGTGGGTGCGAGGCACACGGGTTGTGTCATGATCGCCGCCAAGCGTTAGTGATTCGTGTACGAGATTGTTCCAACATGAACGATTCGATGCGCAATGGTGAATCAACCGAATATTTGTATCCCATTATACCGGGTAGGCGTTTAGAGAATTTTTCTATCTGCGATACAAGAAGTGAAGTAATATCGGTTTTAATGATTTATCATACACACTTCCTGGAATGCGCACCATCCATCTTCGTTCAGGGATATTCACCATTGTATTTTCTCGAACTATGCACATTTATTAACACTCTGGCGATCTATTTGATTTTGATCTACTTGTCCTTTTTGCTGGACGAACGATACTCGTCCGTAAACTTTACTAAAATTTCACATAAACCTTTAGCTACAATTTCGTTGCGCACCTCATCATGATATACATGGATGCAGTGGTAGAAATATTTTAAACTGCCCATACTCACAAGATTTACATTCACCACCCCAGTGTACGTGCACTAGGTGTGATGTAACATGGTATAATATCTCTTGTCACACCAATCATCAACAAGGTTTACAACCCAGATCCTTTGTTTCTCTTCTGCAAGCGTGGATTCTTTCACTTCACGATATATGTACTCTTTAGTGCAGTTTAATCCTACAACATATGCCATTACATCGTCTGAACCGCGAAACTCCACCATACTCTCACCAGAATAACCATAGAGTATTTGGACGTCTTGCTCCTCATGCTTCGCACGATTTAATGCGGTCTTAAAGGTTTCAAAGGAGGGTGACTAGAAATTCTTTGGGTGTTCACCACATCTGTAGACTTTAGCGAGTACCACTTCAGGAATGTAGAGCATGCAATATTACGGGTCGCCATCGTTATCTTCCGTCTACGCGATAATTTCTCAACAGGCCAAAAGATACGTCTCAGAACCGGGGCTTGCGGGGTTCATCTGAGTACGCAGGGAGGAGATATGGCCAGCCAGCTGGATTAGTAGCAGGAGTCACGTGCCTCTTTTTATTGGTCATTAACATGCAGTGGGTGGTGCATAGATTTTTCTTGTACACACACACACACACAATGGAGAAAATGAAACGCCAGCTGAAACATAATTTATTTTAAATACGTACATGTAATAAACAGGAAAAGTAAATAAATTGTAAAATTTTATCAACAATAGACTAATATAGCAACTACCGTATATTGGGGCGTATAAATCTACGGTCCAGATTAGTCGATCCCCTAACTTTCAGTTTCAGATTTAGATTTTAGCCTATTCTGGGTGTTTAAGTCGACCACCAACTTGCAAACATAAAAAAATAAAACTGTAAAAACCTTATAAAAATTAGTTATCAAATCCTTTATAATCATCATCATAATCATCATCATAATCATCATCTGACATCATAAGTTCATTATATGCATCCTGAGATACATTTGCAAGTGCTTCGTCATATGGATCCAATTCAGATGTTGACCAAAAACGAGCTAATGCAGGACTGAGGACCTATGACAGGTTGACCTGTCTTTAAATACAAACTAAAATGGAAAGTGGAAGGTTAATTTTTTAGACTGTGCCTATAAGTCGACTCCCTACTTTAGGGGCATAATTTTAAGCTTAAAATACTGACTTATACGCCCCAGTATACGGTATATAACAAATATTCACACCTCGCGGTATCCAAAGGGAACAGTGTCGTAGGTGCCAGGCATCTGGTATCGTTTCCTGTATGTGTTACGATACACTTTCGTACCCCTAAGCTCCTTCACGCCCCCCCAACTTCTGTGCCCGAAAGTTATGAGTTCCTACAACCAGGTGGGATGGTTGATCACCCTCATTTCCATCATCTTCTAAATTCACTAGCTCTTCCAGCGAATCAAAGTTGACGATCTGACGGTTCGCTGGTTAAGAGTGATACCTCTAGCCTTCACGATATATTTCATTTCCTCCCCCTTCCTCACCCGTACCCGTAAGTTTTTGGTCCTGTTGAGACAAAATAATCAGCGTAGGCACTCTCTCCATACTCATCCTTGATCTCCTCAGTCAACTCTCTGAGGAATTCCCCAATAGGAGGCATATATTCACCTTCTCTTTCATGAATATCACACTATCTGTATCTGCGTACAGAACCCGCCGTCCAAGAGAATACAGTAGACTCCAAAGTTTGATGCGGGCGTTGGCTGTTGTGAAATTGGCTACAGGTATGTTTGTGATACGTGATGTATCTGTAGCCAATTCGGTTCTGTTGTACTTTATTATGTACGTATTACCCACATTCACAATATCCATGACCTCTTTATCGAGGGCGTTGGCGTAATCCCACACTTCGTTATAACTTTGGGCTAGATGGACGTTCCCGTTGTCTGTATTCTCAGCAAATTTCCCCTAAAGACTATTTAGGCACAACTTTGCACTAAAGCGCTTGCCAGGGTTCCTCGCAATTTGATGTTGTTCAAGTTGTATCCCTTCATGATCACGATAGCGTTGAATATGTGCCGATTTTTCATTTTCGGTCTCAACTCCTCGCGGGTACCCTGATGCTTCTACGTTATCCTTCAAAAAAGTATTTATATATGGTGTGAAAAGGTTGGGGAGCTTCTGAAACCTCTACACCTCATAATTATATCTTCAATATTCTGTACCCGTGACGAATGGCTAGGGACAGCTCAGGACTTGTATATATGCCTCTGATCTTCTTCTGGTTGATTTTGTGATTACAGTCCCCACAGTTCTCCTCTGCGCACTTCACACACAGAGGGAACATGAGTTTGTGATCTATAACGACGGGCAAGATTGGTATCCATAACTCACGAGGGTGGAACACATCTACGTAGGAAAGTCCGAAATAGTTCTCGTTCAAATTAGCTGAGAACTCTTCGATGGTAGGCAAGGCCGGACCCACCAGTTTTTCAGGTGCGCCTACGGGGTACGGATTGTTCTTCACTACATAGGGGTATAAAGAACAGAAGTCGCAGTAATGGAGTTTCACGCCTTCCGTAGGTGGAAAGTATTGTGTGAAGGGGTTTGCGCGTCCTCCAAACAAACTATCGCCGCATTTTAGAGGGTCCAGCACCATTGAACGCTTGATGGTGTTTATTTCTTCGCGGTACTGTCCATCTATCTCCAGCCATACATCATATTCATGTTCCCACAAAACCTTGTGAATGAACTGGGAGCTTATAAGTTGATCGCGGGTACGGGTCCATGCGAGACTGTCGGCAGGAGATCTACCATGGATATCTCCTACGATGCCACACTCAGGACGTGGGCATCCATGCCACCAGCATTCGTTAAAGGAGTGCGCTGTCTTCTCACCAGTGGCGGGGTCTTCGCTTAGACCATCCACCCACAAAACACGGCCATTGATCTTAATGACCACTTCCCCCGTGTTGCGAGCATGTTTTATGTACACACCAGTCTGTTGTTGTAGGTGTATGAGCCAGTAAATAACCTTTTCCCATAACTGCGTGGGTTGTTTCGGGGGATGACGGCTAGTGTGTCTTTAGGCATGAAGTTGTTCTTGGACACAGTAAAACACAATGAGGTGATCGTGGTTGCGGCTTGTAGCGGGTCGCATTTGAACCGGGCTATGTACATCCTTCTAAAAGCTCGGAAACATACTCTAAATACGCGCACGTCATTCACGCAATAACGCTCACATTCATCCGCTATACTGTAAGGATTATCATCATTAAAACTGTTGTAGTACCTCTCAAAATCTTCACGCCCACTATCACTCATGTTGTCATAGTTAAAGTAATGTTTTTCGGGGGGGGGGGGCTATGTAATTTAAAGTGTCGCAAGTGAGGAAAACGTAAGGGAAATACTTTTGAAACTTCGGCGGCTACGCCCATTACCTTGGGTAGCTTAGCGAATTTGAATAACAGAGTGTCTTTAAACTGAACATTACCTGTTTCCTCTTTTCAGGGGATCGCCCGTAAATACCTCGGAGGACTCGTGTTTCAAGCAATTCCTTATAAAGGAATTGTGTGTCAAATTTTGCGGCGTTAAGGGCAAGAATATAGTTTTTTTTTTAACTGGTCCGCTAACTTGACAATATAGGACACAAAGAGCTTCAACGGGGTGTCGTGTGCAGTCGGTTTAAAAATGTTTGTTCGTTTACCACATTTGCAACATTCATCACACTCGACGTTCATGCACTCGTCACAGATAGTCTGCTTACAAGTAAATGTGGGATAACCGCTTTGGTTTCTGCGTCCGTGTATGTCTCTATATCGTAGTATACAGTTATACAAGGTTTATTTAGGTTTGGCTTCTTTCATATAACATATATGTTTATACCATCTGCTTTATATTTCTCATAACATATAGTACAACAAATTTCATCACATTTATGCTCGAATTTTTCCCAACTGTCCATCATATGAAACATGCCGCACTCGCAAATTCTCATTTTTCTACACGTCCCATTTGATTTATGGAATTCAAACCAGTTATTATTGAAAAATGTGCGGCTACACACATTACAGTCCGGTCAGTCCATCTTCTCAGCTTCAACTACACGACTTTCACATTTGGAGCTTTTACACTGCTCACATACCATGTGGTAATCCTTACAATGTTTCACTATATCATCCGCAAACTCGAGACAACCCTTACACAAATCGTGATGCCTTCCATATTTTCGGTTTTTATCAGAACTCGTTGTCCCTGACAACCTAAAATAAGTAGAGGCTTTGTACGTTCTCTCACACTGCTTTTAAAAACATACACAGTCCTACGACGATCATCCAATCCAAATACAACTATGTGAACATTCATTTCCTGCTCTACCCTTCTCAAATTTTCAGGCCCCATATCACAGTCAAACTTGAGCTTGCATTCTGCGGCCAGTTTACGTGCACTCTGCACAACCGTCGGCAGCCAAATATTATTTCCAATCGTATCTAATACAGTAATCATATGAGCCAAGACTATTGCTATAAAGTCGCAACCACGCTCGGAGTTTATATGCCGTCTGTAAATAGCCTGAGAATTCAAGTTAAGCGTATAAGGTTTGGCCGTATGTCCCGCAACACTGAAAACGTGGTCTATATCTATTATGAAGATGTCCATGTTAATTTCTGTACTGCTTTGAGAGGCCTGCATTAAAAATGGGAGCATATTACAGTTAGACTTCAGCAAATAAACATCCTGAAAACTGATAGGTAACCTGAACAGGTTAAAAGACTTGGGACAAGCAACATATGTACCACAGCTGAACACACCTTCGCCCCAGGCGGTAACATCTCTGAAGAGGAATAAGAAGAGACCAAGCAGCAACGCGCAACCCTACCCGCGCGCCTCTAAAATACGCAACTGGCTAACATATTAAGAAAAAGTTATTATGACATTTCTAATCCAGCATCGAAGGAATAGAGAAAAAAGATGTTGAAAGGTTTTTGCGTGAACAGGACGCTTATACACTACATAAGCCGGTGAAAAAAAGGTTTAAAACTGCAAAGACATTAGCAGCCTCGGTTGATTCTATTTGGCAGGCAGATTTAACAGGACATGCAGAGATATTTAGTGTATATTAACGGCTACAGATACAGCCTGTTTATAATAGATGTATTCTCTAGATACTTGTGGCTAATCCCGCTGAAAAATAAATTGCCTGAAACAGTTGCTAAAGCCGCCAAAGCGTTGATGTTGAAAGAAAACAGGATTCCTGGCTATCTTTATACAGACATGGGGAAAGAATTTATAGGCCGAGCTTTTCAGAGAATGTTGGCAGAGTTCAATATCAGTTATTACACTAGCAATTCCATACATAAGGCATCTTTAGCCGAAGAAGTTCAACGTACCATAAAGGACCGCATGCATCGTTATTTCACACATAAAAAAACATACAGATATATAGACATTCTGGAGTTGCTGGCTTCATCCTACAATCGTTCACACCACCGAACGATTGGTACATCACCTAACGAAATTTTAAAAAGAGGTACGCACATAGAATGTGAGGTGAGGAAAGATAATCGTAGAGCACCACCACGCTCTGTGCGTTTCAAAATCAATGATATGTAAGACTGTCGCGTTCGGGGAATAAATTCACGAAAGGATTTGAGCAAGGCTGGACTCGTGAGATTTTTAAAGTTAGAGCTATGAGGCCTAAAGACGAAGTGCTGATGTATCACGTTGAAGATTTGAATGGGGAAGAAATTGTAGTTGGGGTTTATGGCGACGAGTTGCAAAAAGTGGCATTTAATTTGGGGAAAAAAGTGTTTAAAATTGAAAAATTTTTAGCAAGCAAAGGTACAAGAAAGAGAAAAATGTACCTAGTAAAATGGCTAGGGTACCCAGAAAGCTTCAACACCTATATAAAAGCTGATGCAATAATGAAGCTTAAATAGTATACAACATAGTATACAACATGTCTCCTAGCCACTTCTACGTCACACTCTCGTCCTCTGCTTCTCTTTCTGTACATCCTAACAATTCCCCGGCCCACTTTATAACAGAACTACATGGGCCCATTAAATTTGGTCGTAACTCATATGAGGTGATATGCGAATTTCAACTGGTTACCAAGTTTTTAAGTGCTGACAAGAAAGAGCCCGTTTTTATGATTCTTAGAAATGTGATGAGTGTGAAAAGGCGGGGGTAACTCAGGTCGGTACTATGAGTTCCGCCCGGAGTGGGGAGGGCCAGTACTATACTGCAGAAGTAACACTAGGACTGGGTCATTATGACAGAGCCGAGGATATTGAGAGACTTAAATGGGAGTTTGAAAAGTTCAAATCTTATGTCTGACTTAGTATACGAAATCGTAAACAAAGATATACCGTTACATACTTTGACTCTAAAATCGAAGTCTAACAGAAATACTAAAGACAAAGCACTGTTCAAAAATATAACCGAGAGCAGATATGGACTACCCTTCCAAAGAGATACTTTTCCCGAGCCACAGCATGACTTGTGCAGCTTATCGTATCAGCTAAAAGTGGAGGAATTGAACGATGGAGACCCTCCCCCGGACATGTGCTATATTTACAGCAATATCGTGGAGCATCAGTTTGTAGAGGATACCCAGGCGCGGGCCAACATTCCCATATCATAGAGGAAAGAGATTGAGCATTACATACGACAAGCCTCATTATGTCAAAGTCGCAACTAACCTACTAACCAGTATCTCAATATATATATAAAAACGATTGAGGGGAAAAGGTTTCCATTCGGTGACGGGAGCTTAACAGTGAAGCTTCGCTTCCGTCGTACTGCGATAGAATGACCCAAAGGCCGTTCTCAGTCTACCGAGGGATGAGATGTCAGCGCGGGAGCGGGATTTGGTCCATTTTTTCAACTATACTGCGTACGGCTGTCCCCTTACTGAAGAATGGTGCCAGATATCTCGGCAGGAAAGCGTTACAATCAGGTCTTAACACGGTAGAAGACAATGGCCGGGGCTAAGCCTAAAGAAGCTCTCAAAAAATATTTAAAACGTACATGGGACGAAATTGACAGAAATAAAAATGGTGACAGAAATAAAAACTGGAAGAAGAAGCACTCTGTACGGAGGAAGAAGAAGAAGAAGGGGTTACCAACTCGTGGTGTTAACCGTAAAAGGGCATAAAAAAATGTTTTAAGCCCTTACTTTTTTGACCAGGCTCTGTGCATATGTACGCTAAACTATGAATAGCACATTCAGATGGATCGGGTTGCGAAAACGACTACGTTGTATACCCAGAAACAAACTTTCTACACACCATATTCAGTCACTGTGACGTGTATTTAAATCAGGTCAACATCTCTGCAGGATCTGGTTACTACCACCTACAATCATATCTGGAAAATGTCTTCAACTTTTCAAAAGATGCGAAGGACACCTTTTTAAGAGCCGAAGGTTATTATGAGGCTAAAGATGAAAGTAGTATAAAGAATAAGTTTAAAAAATCTAAAAAGAAGATATATGACTGCTATGGACGCCTCCACACAGATTTCACGTTCCAGGAGAAGTTGCTTGTGAATAGGGTCGATATGAAATTAAAACTCACCCTGAGATTTGTTTAAATCTGGGTGTCGACCAAGAAGAGGGTGTGAAACCTGTGGTGAGTCATATTATGGAGACATATCGCTGCGTACGCAGTGTGAAATTAAGTTCTGCGAAGCAGGTGGAAATTGAGAAAAAGTTACTGCATGCCACAGTGAAATACCCAATTAACAGAGTCCCGCTTGAGATGTTTACAGTTCCTTCAGGTTTAACATCCAAGCAAATAGAAAATGTTGCTCTCGGGGCTCTGCCTAAAAGGATATTAAATGGAAAAAAGGAGCACGCTTCTGTGAATGGCAAATACAAAAAATCCGCATTTAAATTCGAAAATTTCGGCCTTAAAAATGTAACTTTGCATGTCAACAGGGTAGCTTTAGGTGGGACATTGGAAACGAGTTATTCTACAGATGACGAATTTTCACTTTGCTCGAGAGCGTACAGCAATCTTGCACATAGTGTCTTGCTTGAGACTGATTAGGAACCGGTGCAACGCAGAATGAATTCGTCCAGAGTTCGAATCTGTACCCGTTTGATCTCTCACCCGATTTCTGTAGGAGTATAAGCACATACATAAGTCTCCAGCAGAGCGGAACTATCTCAGTCAGATTAGAGTTCGACAAGCCGCTAGTCACACCTCTCAGCGTTGTAGGTTATCTTGAGTCGCGAGCTCTAATCGAAGTTGACAGGTTTAGCGGTGTAGTGACGGACTTTTAAAAATGGCTAAGGTTACACTCACCAGAGAGTGATGAAGAGTGACCGATTCACGCGCGCCAAAGTTATTGGCGTGTTTGCGAGGAATGAGACGTTGAAACTTTCAATCACAAGAGTGCGGCGCAGTTATCATGAATACGGATGTTAGCAATGGTAAAGGGATCCACTGGATAGCAGGGCCGGATTAAGCCCTAGTAGGCCTGGTAGGCTAATCGTAAAAGTGGCCTGTCATGTCTAGGCTCACGCTAATATCTGTCTAGACACTCAGGTTTGGCAATTCTACAAAATAACCTATGGTGTGTACACTCAGTATTGGCAGCTGTAACACTTGTTCACAACATAGTATTGTTCAAGAAAAGACAATGAAACGACAAATTTACTACTGTAGGTAGTCTGTACATATGAAACAAAACCTTTGGATATACTTTGGTTCAAAAGATTATATAAAACATAAAAGGGGAAGGGATTGCCCATTGTGAATAAAAAAACGTCCGAAAAGGTGCTTCAAACACCTTTTCGTTTTTTTTGCTGGCATGTGCAGGATGTGTTCCGTAAAAGTGGCCTGGTACATTCGTGGCCTGGTAGGCTATAGCCTACTTCAGCCTATTGGTTAATCCGGCACTGCTGGATAGCTGTTTATTTTAAAAATAGGGAACATATGTACTACTTTAATTCACTGGGTGGACATCCATGGATTGATGTTATTATTGTAAAATTTCTCCAACAGTTGCAAATTCCACAAATAGTGTGGAATCCTTACCGCTTCCAGAGTTTGCACAGCAATGTCTATGGCCAATACTGTTTGTGCTTTCTCCTCATATAACTCGTGGAGGGAAATTTGCAGATTTTCTGCAATTACACTGGTCAACAAGTATTTTTCATCAGATATAATTATGGGTGGGCTAGATACCTGTTGGGACGCTGATTCAAATCTGTTTTCGGTTTTCCTCTAGCACGTCTAGTTTTCGAGATGAGACCGATCATAATATATATAATAAATATTATATATATATATATATATATATATATATATATATATATATATATATATATATATAATATAATACTATATATAATATATAATATGCATATAACTATATATAATATAATATACTGTATAATACTATATATACAATATATAATATGCGTCCTTCATATAATATAATAATATACAGTATATAATATGCATATAACTATATATAATATAATATATAATACTATATATACACAATATATAATATGCGTCCTTTATACATGTAGTGGAGTATTTTGTCGTTGCAGCTTAGGTGTAGGTTTTTGTTTTATCCTCATGTATGGCAATTTTGTCGTTTCAACTTAGGCTTTCCGCAGGTTGTCTTGTGGTGTTTTAGGTATTTTTGTTTTGTGCCGCCCACTTACACATTTTATTTTTTAGGTGATTTACATCAACCCACTCATCGATCATCATGCCTCGAAAGTGTAAAAATCACCCCGACAATTTCTGTTACGTGTGCGGCTCGTTCGCGACTAAATCACAACGGCGTACAATCACGATGGATCTTCGGAAAACTTACCGGTTATGCTTCGGCTATCCACTAGGCGACCAAGATAAGACGTGAGCCACATGTTATCTGTACCGCTTGTTCGAATGGATTACGTGACTGGTTGAACCAAAGGAAAAAGTCGATGCCGTTCGTTATACCCGTGATATGGAGGGAGCCGAGAGACCATGGCGATTGTTACTTTTGCAATGTTAACATAACTGGATTCTCTGTGAAAAACAAGCATAACAGCGTTTATCCGAACGAAGACTCCGCGATCAGACCGATCCCTCACGATGACACGATGCCGATTCCAGTACCTCCACAGCATGGACTCGATTCTTTAGAAGACGAAAGGGAATCCGACGAAGGTGCGATTGGATTGGCAGAGATGCGGGACCTTCGGCCGATCTTGACTACACATCTGACGAAGAGCAGTCGGAGCCGGAGAGGCTTACCCAAAACGAGTTGAATGACCTCATTAGAGACCTAGCCCTCTCCAACGAGAAATCAGAACTTCTCTCCTCGAGACTCAAGCAGAAACACTTACTTGAGAAGAACGTCTGAGTGTGTCACTATCGAAAACGAAACCATGATTTGGCGACATTCTTTACAGTAGACGGTCCGTTCTGCTATTGCCATGAAATCAATGGACTTTTCGAGAACTTGTCACAGGTACACACACCATCTGAGTTGCGCCTCTTCACTGATTCCTCACAGCGAAGTTTGAAAGCGGTTCTCCTGCATAACGAGAACTTAAAGCCGTCCATCCCGAGTGCCCATTCCGTTCATCTAAAGGACACGTATATACTACTCGAAGCAATCCAATAAAGCACTCATCAATGGAATATCTGTGGTGATCTCACAGTCATTGGTATGTTAATGGGCATGCAAGGAGGGTTCACGAAAAACTGTTGTTTCCTATGCCTATGGGTCAGCTCTACTACCGCGGATCATTACATCAGACGTGACTGGCATCAAAGCAGCACATACGAGCCAGGAACGGGCAGTGTCCAGTGTGTTCCTTTAGTTGATCCAAAGAATTTTCCTGCCACATCTCCACATTAAGCTCGGCTTAATGAAAAATTTTGTGAAAGCGATGGGTAAGGCGAATTCAAGAGGGTTTCGATACCTTGTTGAGAAATTTGCAAACATCAGTGCCGCGAAATTGAAGGAGGGAATCTTTGTGGGGCCCCAAATCAGGGAAGTTCTGCAAGATGAAGGCTTTGAAGAAAGCCTCAATGCCTTCAAACTAAAAGCATGGCAGGCTTTCAAATGGATTTGTGGAAACTTTTTTGGGTAACCACAAGTCTCCCGCATACAAAGATGGAGTTCAGAAACTGCTCGATGCATATCAAGAAATGGGTTGTCGCATGTCCTTGAAAATACATTTTTTACATTCGCATCTAGATTTCTTTCCCGAAAACCTTGGCGCGGTGAGTGACGAACAGGGGGAACGCTTCCATCAAGACATCCAGTCAGTGGAAAATCGCTACCAAGGTTTCTGGAACGAAAGTTTGCTGGCAGACTACTGCTGGATGTTCTACCGCGACGATCCGGACAAGGTTTACAAAAGAAAATCGTACTCGCAACATTTTTAGGTTGATGTACATTTCTTCTTATGAATAAGTTGTACTTTTACGATAAATTGTGCTGAAATTAACACCAGTCATATTTCGAAAACTAGATGTGCTAGAGGAAAACCGGAAACAGATTTGGAATCAGCGTACACACCTGGTCTAGAAAAGTGTGTGTACATATTTGATGAGAGAATAAAGTTTGATTTTGTCGACCAGTGTTATTTAACAAAAAAAAATAAAAAAAATTAGGTACTTGCGTCGATGAAGATAATTTCAAAAGAGGACAAGACGGGTAGATACTTACCTCATGTAGAGTTGAAAGCATCTTAAACTTAAACAAACCAAACCAAACCTAGCTTATACAGGACAATCCAGGATGAGTTGGGTGTGGCTGGCTATGGAGGATGGAGCTAGATCTCAAAA
This sequence comes from Bathynomus jamesi, assembly GCA_023014485.1. Classification (NCBI taxonomy): domain Eukaryota; kingdom Metazoa; phylum Arthropoda; class Malacostraca; order Isopoda; family Cirolanidae; genus Bathynomus; species Bathynomus jamesi. The sequence continues at coordinate 1,283,392 of JAJOZX010000452.1, read as the reverse complement.
GAGAAAACGACTCTCTCTTTCATCTCATCAACTTTATGTTGGGGAAAAGCCACGAGCATATATGGGGCGCTCCAAACCATGACCTGCCAAGCGCCAGTGGGGCCAGAATTGAGTTATCTATACCACTATATTCCTCCACCCTTCCTCTATCCTGTGGGTGACTCAGGGAGCAGATTGTGGACCTGTACGTATGTAAAAAAAATCAATCAAATATTGATTCAAAAGTTGTGTCATTTTGTAAGTTGACAAACTTTAACTGCATTTTTCTCCATTTTTTTAATTTTGGCGCTTGGCAGCTTGTGGTCTGGAGCGTCTCATATAGCCTTTGGTGCGCGAAATTCTACCAGGCTGCCAAGGTACATGCTTGTCTGTTTTTGTATATCTAACTAAAACCTACACCTAAAATTCCCTTTAAACTTACCAATAAATCTGATTATTTTTAAATGCAAATAATTTCCATTTATTATTTATTGAAAAGTAAATTAAATAAAATTATCAATTTCATAATTTGAAATTAAATCATCCTATTTATTCTATAACAAATATTGATACTTTCATCTCCAGCGAAGCTAAGTAACAGTTGTTGGATGGGTAAACGTCCTCTGCACCCTGATGATGTAGCGACTCGTGGTTCGGATTCCACGTGACCTTTGATCGTTACAAAAGAGGCTCAAAATGTCATCATCATCCGTTTTAACTGGATACAATACAAGAGTGCATTTCCTTAACTTGAAATAATAAAGAAATTCGCAAATTGCATTTCTTAATTAATTAAAGTGTGTGTGTGTGTGTGTATATATATATATATTTTTTTTTTTGGTAATTGGGGTTGTTTAACCTTCTTCGCAACATCTAAGGTCATATGACGGAGGGGACCTACAGCTTTACGTGG